>JAJPUD010007055.1:42914-60214 GCA_023553655.1 Myrmecobius fasciatus
CTTGAAATTCTTGACCTTTAGTTCTTCCAAATGAACTTTGCTACTATTTTTTCTAGATCTGTAAAATAATTTCTTGGGAGTTTGATTGGTATGGCACTAAATAAGTAAATTAGTTTGTGTAGTATTGTCATTTTTCATTATATTCGCTCGGCCTACCCATGAGCACTTGATGTTTTTCCAGTTGACTAGGTCTGACTTTATTTATGTGGAACGTGTTTTGTAGTTTAGTTTGTATAGTTTCTGACTTTTCCTTGGCAGATAGATTCCCAAATATTTTATGCAATCATTTGTCATTTTGAATGGAATTTCTTTTTGCATCTCTTGCTGAAGAACTTTGATGGTAATATATAAAAATGCTGATGATTTATGTGGATTTATTTTGAATCCTGCAACATTGCTAAAGTTGTGAATTGTTTCTAATAACTTTTTAGTTGAGTCTCTAGGGTTCTTTAAGTATACGATCATGTCATCTGCAAAGAGTGATAATTTGGTTTCCTTATTACCTACTCTAATTCCTTTAATCTATTTTTCTTGTCTTACTGCCAAAGCTAACATTTCTAATACAATATTAAATAGCAATGGTGACAGTGGGCAGCCTTGTTTCACTCCTGATCGTACTTGGGAATAGTTTTAGTTTGTCTCCATTACATATGATACTTGCTGATGGTTTTAAGTAGATACTATTAAACATTTTAAGCAAAAGCCCATTTATGCCTATACTCTCTAGTGTTTTTAATAGGAATGCGTGTTGGATTTTATCAAGTGCTTTTTCTGCATCTAATGAGATAATCATATGATTTATGTTAATTTGGTTATTAATATAATTGATTATGCTGACAGTTTTACAACAGATATAATTAATAAAGAAAAGCTATTAAAATGAAAGAGATTAGAGAAAGCCCATTTGTAGAACATAACATTTTATTTGGGACTTGAAGGTTATTACAGAAGCCAAAAGGTGGAGAAGAAAAAGGAGAGTATTCCAGTTATGAAGGAGAACCAACAGTGAAGTAGGGAGGTGGAACATGGTGTGTCTTCTTGGAGCAAATGCAAGAAAGTCAGTGTCATTGACCTCATGGAAGTGGATATAAAGTGTAACAAATTTTAAAGAACATGTGTAAGGTTATGAAGACATTTGAATAACATGAAGAATTCTTTAGATATAAAGAGCTAGTAGAATTTTTTGACTATAGGACTAATATGCTTTAGGAAAATAATTTTCTCAGTTGACTAAATGATGGATTAGAGAGGGAAAAGACTTGTGGAGGAATATGTTATCTCTATTTAGCCTTTAAAATATACATAGGGGAGGGAAGGGGACTGGGGGTAAAATTTGTAAAGGAAAGCTTTGTAAAGATCAGTGCTGGGGAACTACCCATACATATGTTATACAAATAAAAAGCTTTTAAAAAAAGATGCCTAAAAATAATAAAATAAAATAAAATAAAATAAATTATACCTATGTTGGTTGTAGGCATCTTGGACCTTGAGCCATCAAAATACAAAGTCATAGTAGTTATTTCTTCATTCAACATAGATACACCTGTGGTGGTGGATTGTTTTTATAATTTATTATCTGTAAAAATGATGAAAATAAGAAGGGAAACGAAAAAATAGCTTTTTAAAAATTTAGCATCTACAACCTGATGATTTTAAACTTTTTGTTATTACTGATTGGCATAGTTGCTTAATACATTGTCTTAGGTTTTTTTTTTCCTTCTTAAGAGCCTTTATTCAGTTGGTCTTTAATGAGTTAAGACAGAAATATGATGGTTTCATTTTAATGACTAATTTTTTTAGATTTATTAGCTATGTAGTCATACCTACTGAGTCAGTGCTAACAACATTGAAGTTCTAGAGATTGAAAAAGAAAATTTATGCTAATAAAATTTTCAAGTTAACATTTAAATGATACATAGTCTGGAATCATATGCATTTGGGTCTATCTAGCCTTATGCTTTATGCAGTGAATCAGCTTTTGGGCTGATCACCTCAATTTCATAGGAAATGCCACGATTTCTCTTATAATTTATATAGATACCTTCTATCTTGGCTTGTACTTGATCTTAGATAAGGATTGCTACCCCTCCTTTTTTTTTTTTTTTGTTCACCTGAGCCCTAATAGGTTCTGCTCCAGCCTTTTACCTTCATCCTATATGTGTCACTCACTATGCTTTAGATGTGTTTCTTGTAGACAACATATTATGGGAATCTGCTTTTTAATCCAGTCTGATATCTGCTTCCGCTTTATGGGAGAGTTCATCCCATTCACATTCACAGTTAGAATAACTAATTCTTTATTTCCTGCCATCTTATATACCCAAGTTATGTTTTCCCTTTCCATTCCCCTTTCTCCCTTCCCCCTTCCTCAGTATTTTGCTTTTGATGACCCCCTCCCCCAAACAATCATCCCTCTTTTTAGAGCCCCTACCCCTTTTTTTTACTCCTTTCTCCTGATTGTTCTATTTTTCCTTCTATTACTTTATCCCTTTCTTTTCCTTCTTTCCCTCCCACTTCCCTATAGTGAAGGATAAGTTTCTCTGTGAAATCAAAAGTGCCTGATAAACACTTTTAGAGCCCAATCTGATGAGAGTAAGATTTACACAATGCTGATCTCCCTCCCTTCTTTCTCTAAATTATATTAGGTTTTCTTTGCCTCTTCATGAGATTTTACCTTAATTTTACCTGATTTTTTTTAAATCTTAATTTACCATCTTTTCCCACTTTCCTCCAGTATAACCTTTCCCCTTCTAGTTTTCTTTTTCATATTATCAAAGTAAAATCTAATTATACCCAAATCTTTAAGTATCCCCATAGTAGAGATAAATTTCTCAAGAGCCCTTTCCTTTTAACCTTTTTTTTTAATGTTTCTCTTGAGTTCTGTGTTTGGAGGTCAATTTTTTTGTTCAGATCTGGTCTTTTCATTAGAAATAGGTGAAATTCACCTATATTATTAAATGACCATCTTTTTCCCTGGCGGATCATGCTCATTTTAGATGGATAGGTTATTCTTCGCTATATTCCAAGTTCCTTTGCCTTTTGGAATATCTGGTTCCAGGCCCTTCGATCCTTTAATGTGGATGCTGACAGATCATGTGTGAATCTAATTATTGATCCTTGGTATTTGAATTGTTACTTTTTGGCTGCTAGCAGAATCTTTTCCTTGGTGCGGTAGTCCTGATATTTAGCCACAATATTCCTTGGGGTTTTAATTTTGGGGTCTCTTTCAGGAGGTGATGGGTGAATTCTTTCAATGGTGATTTTCCCTTCTGATTCTACAATCTCAGGGCAGTTTTCTTTCAGGATTTCCTGGAAGATAATGTTTAGATTCTTTTCTTCATCATGGCTTTCAGGAAGTCCAATAATCCTTAGATTGTCTCTCCTAGATCTATTTTCCAAGTCAGTTGTTTTTCCTAGGAGATATTTCATATTTTCTTCTAATTTTTCATTTTGTTGTTTTTGTTTGACTGATTCTTGTAGTCTTATTGAGTCATTCACTTGCATTAGTTCAATTCTTATTTTTAAAGTTTTGTTTTCAGCTGCCCACTGTCACCATTAGTATTTAATATTGTATTAGAAATGTTAGTTTTAGCAATAAGAGAAGAAAAAGAGATAAAAGGAATCAGAGTAGGTAATGAAGAAACCAAATTATCACTCTTTGCAGATGACATGATGGTATACTTGGAGAACCCTAGGGACTCAACTAAAAAACTACTAGAAACAATTCACAACTTTAGCAAAGTGGCAGCATTCAAAAGTAATCCACATAAATCATCCGCATTTTTATATATTACCAACAAAGTTCAGCAGCAAGAGATGCAAAAAGAAATTCCATTCCAAATAGCAGATGATAGGATAAAATATTTGGGAATCTATCTGCCAAGGAAAAGTCAGAAAGTATACGAACTAAACTACAAAACACTTTCCACACAAATAAAATCAGACCTAATCAATTGGAAAAATATTAAGTGCTCATGGGTAGGCAGAGCTAACATAATAAAAATGACAATACTACCGAAACTAATCTACTTATTTAGTGCCATACTAATCAAACTCCCAAGAAATTATTTTACAGATCTAGAAAAAATAGTAGCAAAGTTCATTTGGAAGAACAAAAGGTCAAGGATCTCAAGGGGATTAATGAAAAAAAAGGCAGATGAAGGTGGCCTTGCTGTACCAGAACTAAAATTATATTATAAAGTTTTGTTTTCTTCAGTTACCTTTTTTAGATCCTTTTGTAACTTGCCAATTTGTTCATTGCATTCTTGATCCACTTCACTAATTTTATTTTGAGTGCATTGTTGTCTATTTCCACTTCACTAATTTTATTTTTCAGTGCATTATTGTCTATTTCCTATTCCCCAATTTTGTTTTTCAATAAATTGGTGTCACTTTCATATCTCTTTTGCAAGGTATCATATCCTTCTTGCACTGAACTCAGGTTATTTTCCCATTTATCATCCAGCTCTTTTTTGAGATTCTTTATGCAATCTTCCAGAAAGGCTTTTTGCAAAGGGGACCAGATTATATCTCCCTTGATTGCTTCCTCTGGATTTACTTTGTCTACAGGAACCTCAGGATCTGGAGACTGCCTTTCTTTCTCTCCATAAAAGCTGTCTATGGTAAGAGCTCTCTTCTGCTTCTTACTCATTATTTATTTATTTATTTTATTTTTAAAGCTTGGGGTCTGTGCAAAGCAGAGAACGGCAGGCTAGCTGTGGTAGTTTGCACTGGGGAAATTTTGGTAATTAACTTCCTGGGGCTCTGGCCTGGTTGAGGTAAGGCCTTTTACAAAAGGCAGATCTGGCAGAGCACCGGCCTGCAATCAGGGCAGAGTATCCCCAGTGCCTCAGAAACTATCACCAGCTGTTTTGAGTTTCTGCCAGGCTGAGCCCCACCCAGTTTCCTATCTCTCCAGGACCCAGGGAAAACTGCTCACTCCCACTTCTCGCCCCCTCTGCCCGACTGAAACAGACCTTTATGAACTTCTTGAGAGGTAACTTCAGCAAGCAGAATTTCTTAGTCCAAATATTTCTGGGTTCGTTGACTTAAAGATCAGTTCAGAGGCTTATTTTACTGTTGACTTGAGAGAAGTTCAGAGGAGAACACAAAGAGTCTCACTCTGCCATCTTGGCTCCGCCCCTTCAGGACTTTTGAAACTCTTAATGCCTAATTTTTTTTTTTTGATTCCTCATTTAGTGTACTATTTGGAAGGGAATATTTTTTTAAGAAAATTAATTGTCAGATCTGACCTAGCCAGTGTAATATGAAGTAATAAAGAGTGAGGATTGTCAGAATCACTGGAACTCTATCTTTGGGGATCCTAGATATTCTTAACTCCAAAATACTGTGTTATTCACCTCAGAGGATACCTTATCTAATATGCTGAATTTCACAGAGTACATTTTGAAATTAAATTTTTGAACTCTTTTGTGACCTACTCATATTTTTCATTTCTGTATGAAATCTTTTCTGAATTTTATAAAGAAATTTCATTAATAAACAAAACCATTTGTTTGGCATTTCCTAAAGATATTTGTTAGAGCAAGGGTTCTTTACCTGGGGTCCATAGAATTTCTCTCTCTCTCTCTCTCTCTCTCTCTGTCTCTCTCTTTCTTTCTCTTTCTAGGTGTGTCTGTGTGTGTCTCCTCACTTTCATTGGCCTCATTCATTCTATTTTTGCACTTACAAACTTTATTTTAATAGGTTGAAATATTAGTCTGTCAAAAGGGTCCATGGTACACAAATAAATGAAGAAGTCCTCTAAAAAGTCAGTCAATGACAGAAATCAGTCAGTAGGAATTTAGTAATCACTTAATAATGTTTTATTCACTGAATTCTGACTCCTCTTCTTCAAACTCCATATTTATAGGATAATTCCATCTCAATATCCCTAAGGTAGATTTTCTATCATCTGGATTATTGACTAATACAAACATAAATAACTGGCCTAGTACATAAATAAGGTCATAAATCAGCCACCAGGTAATGCTACATGTTACTAACTAGTTAATCTGAATTTAAATAAATGAGCTAAATGTGCAAAATTCTATGTTTCAATATGCATGACCTCAGTAATTCAAGTTCTCAGAAAAAAATGTGTTGTAATCACTTTCACATTATGTGTCTGGGAGCTATATGTCACTGCTGGAATCTGTGTAGACGAAAGCTTTTTTTTTTTTTTTATTAAAATACAAGCAATTTGCTTTGCCATCTGTCTGCTATTCTTGTCAATAGACACTGTAAAATTCTTTAAAAAAAACATCTGAACAACTTTTCCCCCATCTGCCAGTTGCAAAATACTGAAGTGTGCTAAAACTTCATAAAAGAAAGATGATTGGTATAATATTAAAAGGAAATATTAAACATAAAATTTGCAAATGTTCCTATTGTTTCATGGAAACATTCAGAAGTCTCAAGAGGAACATTTTGAAAATAATGAACTGCTTTTCTTCTTTCTATTTGCCAGAAAGCATCATGAGACCCAAAGGGAAAAGCAATCTGAAGTCATTTCACAGCCTACTTGTGATTAGCTGAGTTAAGCTAATGGAAGCAAAATTTCAACTAAGACTAAGAGTAATGCAAAGAAGTTGTCAGCTATTCAAAAAGAGCACAGGTATAATTTTTATGTTCTCACTTCATGTTGGAGAAATCACTTTACTTAAGAATTTCATTAATCTCACATGTTGGAAAATAAGATGACAACACAATGAAGAATATATTTTTTCTCATCAAAAGAGCTTATTAGAAACATTAATTCAACTGAATAAAAGAAATAAGGAATAGGTAGAATAGTGTTATCAATTTCCCAATACCGTGTCCATTCATAAAAGAGATAGATTAAATGTCTAGAAATCAATTGGATTTTCAATTAAACAACAAAGATTCATTAAGGGTCAAACATGAACAAAGTTGTTCTTCATTTCAGAATAGAATGAGGAAAGAAAACAAAGATTTCTTCTGTCCTCAATGAATTTCATGTTTGGCAAGGTATACTTAGTTCCTACTCTGTTCCAGGTCCTGTGCTGTTCTTTAATTGTTTGTTATTTAAACAAACTTGATCATATCTGATCCTCACAATAACTTGTAAGATAAGTGTTATTAATATTATCTCAATTTTAGAGTTAAGTAAACTGAGAGAAATAGTAATTAAGTTACTTGCCTAGGGGCATATACAAAGAATATATCCTCAGTCAGATTGGAATTTTGTTTTTTCTAGCTACAGGACTCTATCCCTTTATCCCTTGCACAACTGTCTCAGTTTAAAATGCTGGCATTTTTTGTAGATTTGATATTCCATTTTCATAGATGTTCCTTTAATTAAGACAAATGATACCTCTTCCACACTTTCCATATTGTGTTATCTTTGATTATGTTTCTATCACAAACTCTGTACTCTACCAAAAACATAGAGCTTCAAGTTCTTGCTTGCGGTAATTCAACAGGGTTTCACTATATCAATCAGTAAATACATATTAATTATTCATAATATGTTAGTTATTGTTCTAAGGCATGGAAATTCAAATAAAAAATAAAAACATCCCCTGCCATGACTTTTACAATGTTTCTGAGTTATTTTGATGAGCTTGTTACATCTTTAATTTTCTGCCAATTTTGTATGTGTTTCAAAGATATCCATCATATCTTTTGAATGAAATCATGAAAAATTGGAAAACTGGACAAAAAGCTATAATTTATTTTTTATTATTCTATTTATTTATTTTCTACTGAGACATTCAGGGTTAAGTGACTTGCCCAGGGTCACACAGCTAGGAAGTGGTAAGTGTCTGGGACCAGATTTGAACTTAGGTCTTTCTGACTTCAAAGCTGGTGCTCTATCCCCTGTGCCATCTAGCTGCCTCAAATAAAAGCTGTAATTTAGCTTAGCACTGAGGGAGAAACTTTTTGTTATGATCAATGAATTGTGAAGATATGAGAACAAATACTTGTAATATTCAAATCTTTATTGTTTAATAATGAAGATGTCAACACAATTCCAGCCTCAGACCCAGACCTGGTGTCACCAAATCAGAACTCTGAGGCTTTAAAATCATGTTTAAGAAATGTTTATTTAAAAAAAAGAAATAAGTTTATTAAATTTTCCCCATTTACATTCCAAACAATTTTTACATTTTAAAATTTTTTTCTGAGTTCTGTTCTTTCCATTATTACAACCCGCAATTAGGAAACCACATGTGAAATTATGCAAAACATTTCCATAAAAGTCAAATTGTAAAAGAAAACATAGATCTTTTATCCTATTGAAAATAAAATCCTCAAGAAAAATATTTTTTTAATTTAAAAGTAAGTTTAAAAAGAGAAAGAATTTTTCAATCTTTATTCAGACATAATCAATTTCTTCTCTTGGTATGTATAGGATTTTTCACCATAAGTCTTTCAATGTAATATTACTAAGAATAACAAAGTCGTTTATACCTGGTCATCTCATAACATTGCTATTACTTTGTATACAGTACATTTAACTTTGCTTGAATTCATGGAGGAATTTCCAGGTATTTTTTTTTCCTGATAGTATCCTGCTCATCATATCCCATAGAAAAATAGCATTACACCACAAACACAAATAACAATTTATTGAGCTACTACCCAATTGGTGGGTACCGACTCAATTTGCCTTTTGTTTTCCCTAAAAAGAGAACTGTTTTGAATAGTTATGTACATGTAGGTCCTTTTCCTTTTTTATCATTTTTGTTATTCATTGCTAGAATGGATGTTGTTAGATCGAAGCATATGCATGAAATTATAGCCCTTTAGGCATCAATCATATGTTTTGATCATTTATCAGTTGTGGCATTGTTCTCATTTTTTTTTTTTTTATAAATTTGACTCAGTTCCCACTATCTTTGAGAAATGAGGCCTTATCAAAGAAACTTGCTTTGAAATTCTTTTTATAATCAGTATTGATAATTGTGTTTTCCCTCATTTATTTTCTCTTCTTTCACCCTTTCCCTCCTTAAAAATGTTTGATACTGACAACTTCCTCCCCCAATATCCCCTCCCTTATTATCACCCTCCCCCTTCCCATATTTCATTCCACTCCTCTTTTCCTTCAGGGTAAGATGGATTTATATACCAATGTTCAGGCTTTACATAATTTTTTTTGAGCCAATTCTAAATAGAGTAAGTTTCACTTTCTCACCCTCTCTCTCTCTCCCTCTTTCTCTCCACCATAAAAGCTTTTTTTCCTTGCATGTTTTTATTGCAGATAATTTGGAGCCTCCCACTTCTCCCTTTCATGTAATCCCAATACATTCTTTTCTCATCCTTTACTTTCAACATTTCTCCCTTCATATTCAACTCACACATACCTCCATCTAATATATTGTTTCTAACTGCAATAATAATGAGAAGGTTCCAGTGAGTTACAAGTACCATTCTGCCATGTAGTAATGTAAACAGATAAACTTTATTGAGTCACTTATGATATCGCTTTCCTCATTACCTTCTCTAATGTCCTGTATTTGAAACTCAAATTTTCCATTCAGCTCTGGTCTTTGAAAATCTTCTATTTCATTGAAAGACCATGTTTTGTTCTGAAGGATTATCCTCAGTTTTACTGGGTACTTGATTCCTGGTTGTAGTCCTAGCTCCATTGTTCTTCAGCACATCATATTTCAAACTCTCCAGTTTTTTAATATAGAAATTGCAAAAACTTGTGTTATCCTGATTGTGATCCACTACACTTGAATTGTTTCTTTCTGAATGTTTGAAATATTTTCTCCTTGATCTCAGAGTTCTAGAATTTGGCCATAATATTCTTGGGAGTTTTCATTTTAGGATCTCTTTCAGGAGGTGATTGGTGGATTCTTTCAATATCTATTTTAGTCTTTCATTCTATAACATTAAGATAATTTCTTGAAAGATGATGTCCAGGCTCTTTTTTTTTTCAATTGTGACTGACAGGTAGACCACTAATTTTAAAATAACGCTCCTGGATCTATTATCCAATTCAGTCATTTTTTTTTTCCCAATATGACATTTCACATTGTTTTCTATGTTTTCACTCTTTTAGGTTTTGCTTTATTGTAATTTGATTTCTCATAAAGTTATTATCTTCTGTTTGTTCAATTCTATTTTTTTTTTTTTTTGCTGAGGCAATTGGGGTTAAGTGACTTGCCCAAGGTCACACAGCTGTTATGTGTCTGAGACCAGATTTGAACTCAGGTCCTCCTGACTTCAGGGCTGGTGCTCTATCCACTGCGCCACCTAGCTGCCCCTGTTCAATTCTATTTTTAAAGGAATTATTTTCCTAATTGAACTTTTGTACCTCCTTTTCTAATTGGCCAGTTTTGCTTTTTAAGTCATTCTTCTCTTCATTGGGTTCTAGTTATTTCCTTTTGCATTACTCTCAATTTTTTTCCTAATTTTTCCTCTATCACTGGTACTTGATTTTCAAAATTCCATTTGAGTTCCTTCATTGCTTGAACCCATCAGGCATTTTTTTCATGAAAACTTTCAATTTAGGAGCTTTGAGTTTGTTGTCTTCTGAGTTTGTGTTTTTATCTTCCTTATCACCATACTAACTTTTAATAGTCAGACATATTTTCTGTTGTCTGCTCATTTTCCTAGCCTATTATTTGGCCTTGTTAAAGTTGGGATCTGTTTCTAATGTGAAGGGTGTATTGCTCCAGGCTTCAGGGATTTTGTACAACTCTTTTCAGAGATTCTTATAGGGCCCTGATGATAAGAGAGGCCATATTCCTTTGTAAAAAGCAATTCCTGTGCTAAAGCAATAAAAGCCTTCTTTATTAACCCTAGTGCTACCAGGATTGGGGGTGAGGTTGCATTGGTGTGGCCTACATTAGAGCTATAAGGTGGATTCCTACCCTGGTTTAATAGAGCTGCTTCATTGATTTTCTAAGTAGCCTTTGGGAAATGCTATACTCCTTTTTTGGGTGTATTCTGATGCTCTAGAGTCATTATTTAAAGAATGTGGAACAGTTTTGGGGAGAGATTGGCTGAGATCCTATCTTATTCTCTCATCTTGGCTGCACATGCTCAACTCCCAATGTTTTTAATATATTAGATCTCACACCTACTGTGGGCCATTGACATTCCTAACAATTCCAAGGCAGAAAAGAGTGCTTGTGGTCAGATTTCTAGCAGGATTTCAGAAAACAGCTGCAGAAAACCCCTGAAGCTTGGAATAATGCATCCTTCTCCATGAAAACAGGACCTTAGTTTAACAAAGACTTAAAAGCCAAATAATAGGCTAAGATAATGAGCAAACAACAAAAAAGGTTTCTAATCACTGAAAATTATTTTGGTGACAGGGAAGATCAAAACACATACTCAGAAGATTATAACAAAGTCAAAGTTCCTACATCCAAATCCTTCAAGAAAAATTAGAATTGAGCTCATACCATGGAAAACCTCAAAAGAAATTTTGAAAATCAAGTAATAGAGATAGAGGAAAAATTACTAAAAGGATTGAGAGTGTTCCAAAAGGAACTGCAATAAAAGCTCATTAGTAGAAGAATCCCTCAAAAAACAAAGTTGGGCAATTGGGAAAGGAAATAAAAAAGCTCACTGGGAAAAATATTCCTTAAAAATTAGAATTGAACAAATGGAAGCTAATGGTTTCATGGGTAATCAAAATACAATAAGGCAAAAACAAAAAAATGGAAAAAAGAGAAAACAATGAAAAGTGTCTTATTGGAAAAACAACTAACCTGCTTAGTAGATCCAGGAGAAATAATTTTTAAAAATATCAGTAGTCTACCTGAAAGTCACAATCAAAAAAAAGAGCTTGGACATCATCTTTTAAGAACTTATTAAGGAAAACTGTCCCAATATTCTGGAACCGGAGAGGAAAATGGAAATTTAAATAATCCACCAATCATTTTCTGAAAGTGATCCTAAAATGAAAGCTCTCAAGAATATCATAGCCAAGTTTCAGAACTCCAATATGAAGGAGAAAATATTGCAAGCATCCAGAAAGAAACAATTCAAGTATAGTGGAGCCACAATCAGTGAAGCTGCAAGACTTAGCAGCTTCTATGTTAAAAGACTTGAAAGCTTGGAATATATTTCAGAGAGCAATGGAGCAAGGATTACAACCAGAAACCACCTGCCCAGCAAAAATGAGTGTAATCCTTTAGAGGAAAAGGTTGTCATTCAGTGAACTACAAGATTTTCAAGCATTCATGATGAAAACAAAGCTGAATGGAAATTTTGATTTTCAAATAAAGGACACGACTTTCAAATACAAAACTCTGGAGAAACAAACAGGTAATCAGGAAATTGATATCATAAGGTATTTAATAAGGCTTATTTATTTACATTTATACATAAGAGGATGCAATTTAGAGCTTTCTCATTATTATGACAATTTGAAGGGTGAAGGGATATGTTGAATATGAAAGAATAATATCTATAAAATGATAAAATGAAGCGGTGAGAGAGGAATGTACTGGGAGAAAAGGAAAGGGGGAAGTGGAATGATTTAAACATCTGTCAAAATGAGCTAAGAAAAAAACTTTTACAGGGGAGTGGAAGAGGGGGAGGAGAGGGAGAGTGAACCTTACTCTCATCAGAATTGGCTCAAAGAATACATAACATACATTCTTACTATGGGATTGTATCTATATTATGTTACATGAAAATAGGAGGAGGAAGGGATAAGGGAAGGGGGGTAGTGATAAAAAGAGTATATTGAGGGAGGGAGTGATCAGTAGCAAAATGCTTTTTTATTTTATAATAGCAACAATATTTTAAAATCAGCTTTGGAAGACAACTTTTTTATTAAAGATTTTTATTTGCAAAACATATGCATAGGTAATTTTTCAATATTGACCTTTGCAAAGCTTTCTGTTACAAATTTTTCCCTCCTACCCTCCCACCCCCTCCCCTAGATGGCAGGAAGTCTAATACATGTTAATTATGTTAAATTATTTGACAGATAGAATATGTATATATATATATATATACATATATACGTATGTATATATATTTATACAGTTATCTTGCTGTACAGGGCAAAAAACCTGAGAAGGAAAACATAATGTAAGCAAACATAAATACAGAATGTGAAAATGCTATGTTGGGGTCTAGACTCAGATCCCGCAGGGCTCTCCCTGGGTGTATATGTCTTTCTTCATCACTGAAGAAAGATGGACAGGGTGAAAGGAGAGAAAGAAAATAGAATAAATGGGGGAAAATATAGTTAGCAATAGTAATTGCAATATGTTTTTGAAACAAGTTTCTCTGATAAGGCTTTATTTTTCAAAAACAGAAGAAACTTAACCTATGTTATTTGTAAACATCTCCAGGATAGTTCTGTTGAAATGTAAAGCAACTAAACCATTGATTATCCACTTGGAACTCAGCCTTGACTCAAGTTATAAAAAATTTAACCTCTCAGACAGTGTGGACAGTTGGGTATCTGAGCAGAAGCTGAGGACACCTCTGCTGATAAAGGATGCTAGGCTCAGCTGTACTGCTAAGCTATGTCACCCTGGGAAGGAAGTAACTTGTACACACCTGATGAGAGCAGAAGCAGTGGGATAGGGATGTGGCTGTTCCTGCATACTTACAGGATGTCAGAGGTCTTGGTTTAATCTTAGAGACCAGAGGTAAAAGCTAAAGGAGGAACTGAGGCTAGAGGCATCAGTGCACTCTTACCTTCTAATGCTGCCCAGACTAGAAGTGGTTACAATAACAAGCTGCTATAAATAAAAGCATAATTGGACTTCCTGAAAGCTATAATTTAAAAAAAATCTTAACAAAATAATGCAAGAAATAATCAGTCCTGAAGGGGAGAGTAGAGGAAAGTAGAAATAGAAAAAAAAATGACCAAGAATCACCTGAAAGATCCCATGCAGAAAAAGTTCCAAGAATATCACAGATAAATTCAGAGATCCACTGGACATGGACAAAATTTTACAAACAATCATAAAAAATGCAAAAATGGAGAAACCACTATTAAAATCACATAGATTTAGCAATGGCTACATTAAAAGATTTCAACTTTTACAAAATTATGTACTAAAGAGCAGAAGACTGGGGTTGTGACCAAAATATTATAACTAACAAAGTTAAGTATAATCTTAAAAGCATAACTAAAAATAGATATTCAATGAGTTGCCAGACTTGCAGGATTTTTTTGTGAAAAGCCCTAAACTAAATAAAAAATTTGAAATATAAGATCCAAGAAATAAGACAAAAGTCAAAGGGAGTAGAAAGGGCAAACTGCTTATATTTAATACATGTAAACAAAAGCCATACATATATAAGATTATCATTAAAAATTGGACAATGTGAAAGAAAAATTCAAGCTGAGTGTAATAGGATTCTAACAAGCAAAATTGTATAGGAAAGGATAAAATAGAGTACTATCTTTTATAAATTTTGTGTGAGAGGAAGAGCTGAAACCAGGGACTTACATGGGGAGAAAGGTTGCTAGTTATAAGACCCTTCTCTCATGGGGAATGGGTTAAAGAGGGAACAACACCATACACACACACACACACACACACACACACACACACACACACCCCTATATGCCCTGACTCATAGAGAAAGACAGAGACACAGTTATAAAAAGTCTTACAAATTCAGAAATACATAAGAAAATAGGGGGTCATGAAAGTGGGAAGGGAAGGTAGAGATTTTTAGAAAGAACCATAAAAAATATAAGATTTGGGTTAACAAGTTAATTATATATACATTTATAAGAGAATAAACGTTTTTAATTTATAAAGACATGCGTGTTGAAGGCATAAGATAATAAGGGAGGGTATCTGAGAGTGTGTAGATTAATAGGAATAGCATAAAGACAGAATGGATGGGGGAGAGGATAAGTATGGGATACTTGGTGGGCGGGTGTAAAGTAAAGGTAGACAAGGTAGCAGGTAGAAGTAAAGCAGAGTACTCAGGAGGGAAAGGAAAAAAAAAGAGATATAAGCAAAATTATTTATAAAGATCAGGAATAAAATGTATTATTTTAGAAAAAAGCAAGGGTAGTAATCATTGATCTAAATTTTAAAATTTAAAGTGATTTAATAAAAAGAAAAATTAGTGATACTACACTAAGTATTAACCATATTAATCAGTATTGTGTTAGACTATATTTATGGCATAAAAGTAATTTGACAATATCCTGTTTGCTTATTTTTTAAATAATGTATTTATAATTTGATTTTTAATCAATCAGTTCCTGGAGATTTTTTTTCCCTGGGGAGAGACATTGATTTGTTTTTTTTTTTTTAATTTCATTTTCAAAAACTGAATTATTTGAGTTTTTAATTTCCTCTTCTATTTTTTCTATTTCCTTATAAGTCATGTTGAGAGAGAAAAATCAGAATGAAAGAAGGAAAGCTATGAAAAAGAGAGAGAAAAAAACAGAATAAAAAGTGAAAATAACATAGGGTTGATATATATTAAGTCTACGCAGTTCTCTCTCAGAATAGGGATGACATTTTCCATTCAAATTTTATTGGGGTTACCTTGGATCACCAAACTGCTGAGAAGGAGCAAGTCTTTCACAGTTGATCATTGCACAATCTGACTGTTGTATACAATGTTTTCCTGGCTATGGTTGTTTTACTCAGCATCAGTTCATGCAAATCTTTCAAGACCTTTCTGAAATCAGCTTGTTTGTCATTTTTTAATAGAACAATAATATTCCAGTACTCACATATATTATGTCATTCCTCAGGCATTAGTTTTTTAACTTTCAATTTTATCTTTCCTTTGATTTATTTTTAGGATATTTTTTGATTTAGGGATTTTAATTTTACTTTATTTTTAATTCCCTTTAATTGTATGCATTATTCATTAATCTGCGCTTTTCCCCTTTTACTGATGTATACATTTAAAATTATAGTTTTTCCTCATATATTACTTTAGCTACATTCCAAAATTTGTTTATATCTTGTTTTACTCTTTTCATTTTTTTAAGTTCTTTCTACTTTGTTGTTCACCTCCTCCTTTTTTAAAGAAATTCTTTACAAATTATTTAAATTTCAGAGCAGCTAGGTGGCAGTGGATAGAGCATCAGCCCTGAAGTCAGGAGGACCTGAGTTTAAATCTGGTCTCAGACACTTAACATTTCCTAGCTGTGTGACCCTGGGCAAGTCACTTAAAAGAAATTATTTAAATTTCAATTATTTTTTTTAATTTAGACTTCTATAAATGACCCATATATATATATATATATATATATATATATATATATATATATTATTTTTTTAATAAATTCACACATGGGCAGAGCCAAGATGGCAAACTGCAGACAGCATCCTCTGTGAGCTCCTGAGAACTTCCCTCAGACACAGACAAACTGAGCCTCTGAACTGGTTCTGGAGTGAGGGCTTCACCAAACACTTGGACTACAACGCACTTCTATCAAATATCTACTTTGAAAGAACTTCTGAGGTCAGTTTTAGATGGGCAGGGGATCAAGCAGCTCCCAGCACTCAGATGCCAGTGTGCAGCCGGGGTGCAAATCCAGGGCTGGGACAGAACAGAAGTTTTTAGGCTGCCAGGAAGTCCCTGGGAGACGCTTGGGCCACTTCGCTGTGCTTGCGGGCAGGTGCTTTGGCAGATCTGCCTTTGGTATAGGGTGGATTGAGAGCAGCTGAAAGTGTGGTCCTAGTGCGGATCTAGCCAGATCAGCCCCAGACCGGAAGTCACCTCGGCAAATTGCCCCAGGACAAATTGAAATCCCTGCTGCTGCCGCTCCTGCTGCTGCTGCAGAATTCCCTGCTGGTGACTGATACCTCTGCTGAAAATCATGAGCAAGAAAAAGAGAGCTCTCACCTTAGACAGCTTTTATGGAGAGAAACTAGAGCAGTCCCCAGATCCTGAGATTCTGAAAACAATCCTAGATAAAGCCACAAAGGTGGACTTAAGCTGGTCTCCCTTTCAGAAGGCTTACATGGAAGATTGCATAAAGAATCTCAAAAGAGAGCTAGAAGAAGATTGGGGAAATAAATTGAGAGCAGTGCAAGAAGGAAATATGGCCCTGCAACAGAGATGTGAAAAACTGGAAAATAAGTCTGGTGAATTGGAAAAAGACAACAATTCACGGAAAAACAAAATTAGTGAATTGGAAAAAGACAAAAATTCACTGAAAAACAAAATTGGTTAATTGGAAAATGTTAACAAATCACAAGAAAATAAAAATAGTGAATTGGTAAAAGACAACAATTCACTGAAAAATAAAATTTGTGAATTGGAAAAAGACAACAATTCACTGAAAAATAAAATTGGCAAAATGGAAAAAGAATGCAATGAACCAAAAAAATTCAATTGGCCAGTTACAAAAGGACCTAAAA
>JAJPUD010007055.1:88462-103971 GCA_023553655.1 Myrmecobius fasciatus
CAAAGGTCCTGGAATCAGATATTCCAAAGGGCAAAGGAACTTGGATTACAGCCAAGAATAAGTTACCCAGCTAGAATGAGCATTATCTTCCAGGGAAGGAGATGGTCATTCAATGATATAAGAAAACTTCACCTATTTCTACTGAAAAGACCAGAACTGAAAAAAAAAAATCTGATCTACAAACACACAACAAAAGAGAAACATAAAAAGGTAACAAGAAAAAAAAAACTCTCGAGAACTATATTTATGTTATAGATACTTATACAATGAGGGTTGATTTTATGAATCTATTATTACATTATGATTATGATATGATTATTGTGATTTTATGATTATTATGATATGTTTATTGTGATTTTATGAATTTTATGACATGTTTATTGTGATTTTATGATTATTATGATATGATAAACTGAAAAAGTAATTAGAGATAGAAAAGGGATAACACTGGTAGAAGAGGAAAAGGAGGTAAAATAAGGGAAATTACATCACATCTAGAGGCAAAGAAAACCTATAATGATTGAGGGGAGAAAAGGGAGGGGAATGAGAATTGGGTTAATCTCCATCTCATCAGATTTGGCTCAGAGGGAATAATGGATGTACTTATAAAGAAACAGGAGGGGAAGGGGCGGGGGGAGAGGGTGGGTGGGGCTCTAAAGAGGAAGGATTGTTTGAGGGAAGTGTTTTTCAAAAGCAAAATAGTAGGGAGGAGGGAAAGGGGATGAGAAAGAGAAAAGCATAAGCTAGGGTAAATAAGATGGCAGGAAATACAGAATTAGTTATTTTAACTGTTAATGTGAATGGAATGAACTCTCCCTTAAAGCAGAAGCATATAGCAGACTGGATTAAAAACCAGAATCTAACAATATGTTGTATACAACAAACACATCTAAAACATAGAGATACATACAGGGTGAAGGTAAAAGGCTGGAGCAGAATCTATTATGCTTCTGGTAAACAAAAAAAAAAAAGCAGGGGTAGCAATCCTGATCTCAGACCAAGTAAAAGGAAAGGTAGACTACTTTAAAAGAGACAAAGAAGGAAATTATATCGTCCTAAAGGGTACCATAGATAATGAAGCAATATCAATACTAAACATATGTGCACCAAGTGGTATAGCATGGAAATTCCTAGAGGAAACGTTCAGAGAGATGCAAGAAGAAATAGCAAAACTATAATAGTGGGGGATCTCAACTTCCCTCTCTCAGAACTTGATAACTCAAACCACAAAATAAATAAGAAAGAAGTTAAGGAAGTAAACAAAGTGTTAGAAAAGTTAGGTATGATAGATCTTTGGAGGAAATCAAATGGAGACAGAAAGGAGTTTACTTTTTTCTCAGCAGTCCATGGAACTTATACAAAAATTGACCATGTGTTAGGACACAAAAACCTCAAAATCAAATGAAGGAAGGCAGAAATAATAAATGTATTTTTTTTCAGATCATCACGGAATAAAAATCACATGCAATATAAGGCCAGGAGAAAATAGACCACAAACCAATTGGAAACTAAATAATTTTATCCTAAAGAATGAATGGGTAAAACAGCAAATTACAGACACAATTACTAATTTCATCCAAGAGAATGACAATAATGAGAAAACATACCAAAATTTGTGGGATACAGCCAAAGTGGTAATAAGGGGAAATTTTATATCTCTAGATGCTTATTTGCATAAAATAGAGAAAGAGAAAATCAATGAACTGGGCTTGCAACTAAAAAAGCTAGAGAAAGAACAAATTAAAAACCCCCAATCAAATACTAAACTTGAAATCCTAAAAATAAAAGGAGAGATTAATAAAATTGAAAGTAAAAAAAAACTTATTGAATTAATGAATAAAACCAATAGTTGGTTTTATGAAAAAAACAACAAAATAGATAAATCTCTAGTTAATTTAATTAGAAAAAGGAAAGAGGAAAATCAAATTGTTAGTCTTAAAAATGAAAAGGGAGAAATTTCCACCAATGAAGAGGAAATTAGAGCAATAATCAGGAGTTACTTTGCCCAACTTTATGGCAATAAATTTGATAACCTAAGTGAAATGGAGGAATATCTACAAAAATATAGATTGCACAGATTAACAGAAGAGGAAATATATTACTTAAATAGTCCCATTTTAGAAAAAGAAATAGAACAAGTCATTAATCAACTCCCTAAGAAAAAATCCCCAGGACCAAATGGATTTACATGTGAATTCTACCAAACATTTAAAGAACAATGAACTCCAATATTATATAAAGTATTCAAAAAAATAGGGAATGAAGGATTCCTACCAAGCTTTTTTTATGGTACAGAAATGGTACTGATACCTAAACCAGGTAAAACAAAAACAGAGAAAGAAAATTATAGACCAATCTCCTTAATGAATATTGATGCAAAAATCTTAAATAAAATATTAGCAAAGAGATTACAGAAAATCATTCCCAGAATAATACACCATGACCAAGTAGGATTTATACCAGGAATGCAGGGATGGTTCAATATTAGGAAAACTATTAACATAATTGACTATATTAATAACCAAATTAACAAAAAACATATGATAATCTCAATAGATGCAGATAAAGCATTTGATAAAACCCAACATCCATTCCTATTAAAAGCATTAGAGCGTATAAGAATTAATGGACTTTTCCTTAAAATAGTCGGTAGCATCTATTTAAAACCATCAGCTAGCATTATATGTAATGGTGATAAACTGGAACCATTCCCAATAAGATCATGGGTGAAACAAGGTTGACCACTATCAAGATTACTATTCAATATTGTATTAAAAATGCTAGCCTTGGCAATAAGACAAGAAAAAGAGATTAAAGGAAGTAGAGTAGGTCATGAGGAAACCAAATTATCACTCTTTGCAGATGATATGATGGTCTACTTAGAGAGCCCTAGAGAATCAACTAAAAAACTATTAGAATTGATTTACAACTTTAGCAAAGTTGTAGGATACAAAATAAATCCACATAAATCATTAGCATTTTTATATATCACCACCAACAAAATGCAACAGCAAGAGATACAAAAAGAAATTCCATTCAAAATAACTATCGATAGTATAAAATATTTGAGAATATATCTGCCAAGGGAAAGTCAGGATCTATATGAGCAAAACTACAAAACACTCTCCACACAAATAAAGTCAGATCTAAACAACTTGAAAAACATCAAGTGCTCTTGGATATGTCGAGCGAATATAACAAAGATGGCAATACTACCTAAACTAATCTATCTATTTAGTGCTATACCAATAAAACTCCCAAGAGATTATTTAACTGAACTAGAAAAAATAACAACAAAATTAATCTGGAAGAATAAAAGGTCAAGAATTTCCAGGGAATTAATGAACAAAAATGAAAATAAGGGTGGTCTAGATGTAGCAGATCTAAAACTATATTATAAAGTAGTGGTCACCAAAACCATTTGGTACTGGATAAGAAATAGAGTAGTGGATCAATGGAATAGGTTAGGTTCACAGGACAAAATACTCAATGACAATAGTAATCTAGTGTTTGATAAACCCAAGGACCACAGGTTTGGGGATAAAAACTCACTATTTGTCAAGAACTGCTGGGATAATTGAAAACTAGTAAGGAAGAAATTAGGCATTGACCCACACCTCAAACCATATACCAAGATAAGGTCAAAATGGATTCATGATCTAGGCATAAAGAATGATATTAAAAAAAATTAGAACAATGTAGGATGGTTTACCTCTCAGACCTGTGGAGGTGGAAGGAATTTGTGACCAAAGAAGAACTAGAGGTCATCATTAATCACAAAATAGATGTTTGACTATTTCAAGTTAAAAAGTTTTTGTACAAACAAAATGAATGCAGACAAAATTAGAAGGGTAGCAATAAACTGGGAAAATATTTTTACATCCAAAGGTTCTGATGGGGGCCTCATTTCTAGGGTATATAGAGAATTGATTCAAATATATAAGAATTCAAGCCATTCTCCAATTGATAAATGGTCAAAAGATATGAACAGACAATTTTCAGACAAAGAAATTGAAACTATTTCCGGTCACATGAAAAGGTGCTCCAAGGCACTATTGATCAGAGAAATGCAAATTAAGACAACTCTGAGATACCACTACACACCACTACACATCAGATTGGCTAAAATGACAGGAAATGATAATGATAACTGTTGGAGGGGATGTGGGAAAACTGGGACACTGATACATTATTGGTGGAACTGTGAACAGATCCAACCATTCTGCAGAGCAATTTGGAGCTATGCTCAAAAAGTTATCAAACTGTGCCTACCCTTTGACCCAGCAGTGTTTCTGCTGGGCCTATATCCCAAAGAGATTTTAAAGGAGGGAAAGGGACCCACATGTGCAAAAATGTTTGTGGCAGCCCTTTTTGTAGTGGCAAGAAACTGGAAATTGAAAAGATGCCCATCAATGGGAGAATGGCTGAATAAATTATGGTATATGAATGTTATGGAATATTATTGTTCTATAAGAAATGACCAACAGGAGGATTTCAGAGAGGCCTGGAAAGACTTGCATGAACTGATGCTGAGTGAAATCAGCAGAACCAGGAGAACATTATTCACAGCAACAAGATTATACGATGATCAATTTTGATGGACATGGTTCTCTTCAACAATGATGTGATTCAATCCAGTTGTTCAGCGATGAGGATAGTCATATGCATCCAGAGAGAGGCCTGTGGGACCTGATTGTGAACCACAACACAGCATTTTAATGCTTTATGTGAATATTTCCATGCATCTTGTTTTCCTTCTTAGGTTGTTTTTTTCTTCTTCTCTTTCTAGATCTTATGTTTCTTGTGCAGTAAGATAACTGTATAGATATGTATACATGTATTGTATTTGTCATATAATTTATCCTATTTAGCATGTATTAGATTACCTGTCATCTAGGGGTGGGGGTGGGGGGAAGGAGGGGAAAAGCTTTGGAAAAAAAAGTTTTTGCACAGGTCAATGTTGAAAAATCACTCACATGTTTTGTAAATAAAAAGCTTTATATAAAAAAAAGAATAGGTCTTTATTAATGTGGTACAGTCTCATATTTGTTATAATACTGCTCTCCCACATTATTCTCTTCAGTGTCTGTGACTCTCTTACAAGTGAATATAGATGTGTGTATATAGATGTGTGTGTATATGGTTATATTTGTGTGTGCTGTAGCTTACATCACACAGAAATTTCAGTTTTAATTAATAGGTATTTGCTTTAAATGCTATTGTCTTTTAGCATTATCTTCATTTATTATAGTGATAGTGACACAATGAAAGTAAAATTACATGTAAAATAAAGATTGAAGTGTTTTCAGAAAAAAAAGAAAACAACACTTTTTAAAGTCAAATTAACCAAATAGAAAAAGAGATAACAAAGGCTAACTGAAGAAAATCACGCATTAAAAATTAGAATGGAAGCTAACAACTCTGTTAGATATCAAGAATCATTCAAATAAACTAAAAGAATGAAAAAAATGGAAGAAAATATAAAATACCTCATTGGAAAAACAGGAGACCTGGAAAATAGATGCAGAAGAGACAACTAAAAATATTGGTCTATTTCTGATTTGCTAAGATGACAGGAAAAGATAATGACTAATGTTGGAGGGGGGTGCGAAACTGAGACATTATTACATTGTTGGTGGAATTGTGACCTGATCCAACCATTCTGGAGAGCAATTTGGAACTATGCTCAAAGGGATATGGAACTGTGCATGTCCTTTGATGCAGCAGTGTTTCTACTGGGCTCATATCCTAAAGAGAATGTAAAGAAGGTAAAAGGTCCCACATGTGCAAAAATGTTTGTGGCAGTCTTTTTCATAGTAGCAAGAAACTGGAAACTGAGTAGATGCCCATCAGTTAGAGTATGGCTGAATAAATTATGCTATATGAATTTTATTGTTATCTATAGAAAACAATAAGTAGAATTATTTCAGAGAGGCCTGGAGAGAAATGCATGAACTGATATAAAGTGAAATGAGAAAAGCCAGGACATCATTGTACACAGCAATAGTAAGATTATATTATGATCAATTCAGATGGATATGGCTCTTCCCAACAATGAGATGATTCAAGCCAATTCCAATTATCTTGTGATGATGCTAGCCACCTATACCCAGAGAGAGGACTGTGGGAATCGAGTCTGGATGATAACATATCCTTTTAACTTCTTTTGTTGTTGTTTTTTAAGTTGTTTGTTTATTTTCTTTAGCATTTGTTTTATTTTTTATCTGATTTTTCTTGCGCTGCAAGATAATCATATCTTATTTTACGTATAATACATATCATATGTATGCCTATATTGGATTTGCAAATATTTTTACCATGTTTAATATATATTGGATTGTTTGCCATCTAGGGAGGGAGTGAAGGGTTTTCAAGGGTTAATGTTGAATAATGATCCTTGCATATGTTTTGAAAATGAAAAGCTTCAATAAAAAAAAAATGCTCTACCTGAAGGCCATGACCACAAAAAAAAAGAACCTGGAAAGGATTCTTCAAGAGATCATCAAAGAAAACTGCCATTATATTCTAGAAACAGAGGGGAAAAATAGTCATTCAAAGAATCCCTCAATCACCTTCAGAAAGAGATCCCACAAGAAAAATCACAAAGGATATTGCTGTAAACCTGAAAAACTTCAATCTCAAGGAAATTTGCTACAAGATGCTAAACAAAAGAAATTCAAATATTAAGGAGCAACAGTCAAGATTACCCAAGATCCGGCAACTTCTACAATAAAGGATCAGAGTACCTGTAATACCATATTCCAGAAGACAAAGGACCTGAAGTTATAAACAAGAATTAACTCTCCAGGAATATTGAACATCATCTTTCAGCTGGGGCAATGGATGGTCAATGAGGTAAGAGATTTTCAATCATTTCCACTGAAAAAAAAAACAGAACAAAACAGAAAATACCCTCTACAAACACAGGAATCAAGAGAAGCATAGAAAGGTAAACAGAGAAAATGTATGTGTGTGTGTGTGTATATATATATATATATATATGGCTGCCACAAACATTTTTGCACATGTGGGACCTTTTCCCTTCTTTACATTCTCTTTGGGATATGAGCCCAGTAGAAACACTGCTGCATCAAAGGCTATGTTGCTTATATGGCTAGATGGAAAATGATATCTGTAACTCTTGAGTAGCATACATAGGGAGGTATCACATGGATAGAGGGTGTGCGTGTGCTGGTGAATGGACTTTCACTTGATGAGATCAACAAAAAAATCATTAAAGGGTGGAAAAAGAATTGGAAAGGGAGAAGAAGAAAAGGGATCTACAATGGGATAAAATAGGTCACATGAAGAGGCACAAAAGGATTATTACAACAGAGGGAAAGAAGGGAAGAGCATGAGCATTGTCTGTAGCTTGATCTTAACAGTTTTAATTCAAAAAGGGAATAACATCCATTAAGTTGCATGTAGAAATTGATCTCACCCCATAAAGAAGTAGGAAAAGAAAGAGAAAAGTAAATGGAGGATATGGATAGAAGGTAGGATTAAAACAAAATTAGAGAAAAAAGGTAAGAGAAGGGCAGGAGGGATAATAGAAGATGAAGTAATGGATGAAGTGAGTTAAAAAAAAAACATTACTAAGGACAGGATGGAAAGAGAGAACAAAAGTTTATACAGGGGAGAAAATAGGATGAAGGGTAATAGAGAGCTGGCAACCATAAATTTGTGAATGTGATTAGAATGGACCTCTCCCATGAAATGGAAGTGAATAGCAACTTGGATTAAAAACCAGAGTCTTACAATGTGATTTAGAAGAAACAGATTTGATACAGAGAGATACATACAGAGTAAAGGTAAAAGGCTAGAACAGAATTTATTATGTTTCATTAAACTGAAGGAAAAATTCATATCTGAAATAAAGCAGAATAAAAATAGATCTAATTAAAATAGATAACGAAGGGAAGTACATCTTGATAAAAAGTCCCATAAACATTGAAGTAGTAAAAATACTAAATGTATATGTGCTAAATGTTACAACATACGAATTCTTAGAGAAGGGGGAAGAATTCTAGGAAGATGGTGAAATAGGTGGGTAAAACTCAAACGCTCACAATTTCCCCACAAATAGAACAAATCTGTGCCTCGAGATGAACATAGACTGATAAAAAAGCAAGAAGACTTGGAGGCAGAAGGAGTTTCTTCTGAAATAACACCAGAAATTCTAAAGAAAGACCCTGGGCCTGGATGGGATTAACTTAGCTGAAGTGCAAACACGTCCCTGCTAGATCTGGAGAAACTTCAGGCTATTTGGTTGTGGCTGGAGTCTCAGCAAAAACCACAGTGATTTTCACCTCCTGGACTGTTTGCCAAGTCAATATTTGTGTCTGGGAAGACAGAGTAATCCTGGGCTGATTGGCAATGCCAGGTCCAGCTAGCTGTTGAGATGTAGCCCTGGGCAAGAAGAAATCTACATCCAGTGAGTGTAGAAATAGCAGGGCAGTGACACTGCTGGTTGTGAACTGTTGCAGGACTGTAGAATGCTTGTCTTTTTCATTCCAGAGTGGCAACTGAAGAGAAGCTATCCACCCCACTATTACAGATGCATACACTAATATCATTTATTTAAAAAATGTGAACCAACAAAGAAGAAAGAATACCACCACTGAAATAGATTGTGGGAAAAAGGGAATACCGGGATTCATCTTTAGAAGAGAACACTATAGTAAAAAAAAAAATGTACCCCAAAGAATAACGTGAAATGGCTCCCTGTCCAGAAAGTATTTAAAAAAGGACTCAAAAATGAATTCAAAAACCAAATGAAAGGCATTAAGTAAAAACTAAAGAAAAAAATTAAAACATTCAAAAAATCAAGAAAATTATAAAAAACTTAACCATTTAGAAAAGGAAGTACAGAGTCTCAAAGATGAAAATAACATCTGGAAAATTAAAATTGGGTAAAGGGAAGCCATGAAAGACCAAAAAATAAGAAAAACAGATTGTAAAGAATGAGAAAAAAAAACATAATATAAACCATTTCAAAAAAAAATGGGAGATGAAAAGTATCTGTAGTTCCTGCTAAGGCTTTAGTAACATCTAGCTGGCCAAAGAGGTCCCCGCTTGGTATTTCTGGGGTCTATCTTCAGATCTTCTTGAATTGTAACAAGTGGACCTTTGTTCTGCCCCATTTTTTTTGAATTTTCACCAGCCTATATTCACCCTGAGATGGAAATTTGTTCTATTTGGGCATGGGGATGGGGTTTGAAATTTAACAACGTACTTTTTCCATTTCCTAGTATCTTCCAGGAATTATTTTCTTCACTGTGCTTTTGTACCTGCTTTTCCATTTAACTAATTCTACTTTTTTTAAAGCTTTTTATTTTCATAACATATGTATGGGTAGTTCTTCAACATTGATCCTTACAAAGCTTTCTGTTACAAATTTCCCCCCCCCCAGTCCCCTCCCCTCTGCGAGATAGCAGGAAGTCCACTAAATGTTAATTATATTAAAATACTTGACAAGTCGAATACATGTATACATATTTCCATACTTATCTTGCTGTGCAAGAACAATTGTATGTACATCAACAAAAAATATCTGGGAAAAGAAACCCAATGCAAACAAAGATAGAGAGCATGAAAATGATATGTTGTGGTCCACATTTCATATCCCTCTCTCTCTGGGTGTATATGGCTTTCCTCACTGAACAATTGGAACTGGTTTGAGACATTTCATTGTGGAAGGGAGCAATGTCCATCAGAATCGATCATCATATAATATTGTTGTTGCTGTGTATAATGATCTCCTGGTTCTGCTTGTTTGACTCAGAATTAGTTCCTGCAAGTCTCTCCCTGCCTCTCTGAAATCGTTCTGCTGCTCGTTTCTTATACAACAAAAATATTCCATAACATTCATATACCATAATCTATTCAGCCATTCTCCAATTGATGGGCATCCATTCAGTTTCCAGGTTCTAGCCACTACAAAAAGGGCTGCCACAAACATTCTTGCACATGTAGAGCCCTTTCCTTCCTTTAAGATCTCTTTAGGATATAAGCCCAATAGAAACACTGCTGGGTCAAAGGGTATACACAGTTTTTGGGTACAGTTGCAAATTGCTCTCCAGAATGGTTGGATCCGTTCACAGTTCCACCAACAATGCATCAGTGTCCCAGCCTTCCCACATACCCTCCAAAATTCATCATTATCTTTTCCTGTCATTTTAGCCAATCTGACATATATGTAGAGGTACCTCACAGTTGTCTTAATTTGCATTACTACGATCAATATTGATTTGGAGCACCTTTCCATATGACTAGAAATGGTTTTAATATCATTATCTGAAAATTGTCTGTTCATATCCCTTGACCATTTATGTATTGGAGAGTGGCTTGAATTCTTATAAATATGAGGCAATACTCTATATATTTTAGAAATGAGACCTTTACCCGAACCCTTAAATGTAAAGATGGTTTCCCAATTTGATGCTTCCCTCCTAATCTTGTCTACATTAGTTTTATTTGTACAGAAACTTTTTAACTTAATACAATCAAAATTATCTATCTGGTGTTCAATTAAGTGTTCCAGAACTTCTTTGGACATAAATTTATTCCATCTCCACAGGTCTGAGAGGTAAACTATCCTATGTTCTTCAATTTGCTTACAATATTACTCTTTATATCTAGGTCATGAACCCATTTACATCTTATCTTGGTATGTCGTGTTAGGTGTGGGTCAAGCCCTAGTTTCTTTCACACTAGTTTCCAATTTTCCCAGCAATGTTTGCCAAATAGTGAGTACTTATCCCAGAAGCTGGGGTCTTTGGGTTTATCAAACACTAAATTGCTAAAGTTATTACCTAGCTTGTCCTGGCTATCCTATGCCACTGATCAACTGCTCTATTTCTCAGCCAGTACCAAATGGTTTTGATGACCGCTGCTTTACAATATAGTTTTAGATTTAGTACAGCATGGCCAACTTCGTCAGAATTTTTTTTTAAATTAATTCCCTTGAAATTCTTGACCTTTTGTTCTTCCAAATGAACTTTTCTACTAATTTTTCTAGATCTGTCAAATAATTTCTTGGGAGTTTGATTGGTATAGCACTAAATAAGTAAATTAGTTAGGATAGTATAGTCATTTTTATTATATTCGCTCAGTATATCCATGCCAGTTTTCCAATTGAGTAGGTCTGATTTTATTTGTGTGGAAAGTGTTTTGTAGTTTAGTTCGTATAGTTCCTGACTTTTCCTTGGCAGATAGATTCCCAAATATTTTATACTATTAACATTTATTTTGAATGGAATTTCTTTTTGTATCTCTTCCTGCAGAACTTTGTTGGTAATATATAAAAATGGTAACGATTAATGTGGATTTATTTTGAATACTGCAACTTTGCTAAAGTTGTCAATTGTTTCCAGTAGTTTTTTAGTTGAGACTCTAGGTTTCTCAAAGTATACCATCGTGTCATCTGCAAAGAGTGATAATTTGGGGCAGCTAAGTGGCACAGTGGATAGAGCACCAGCCCTGAAGTCAGACGACCTGAGTTCAAATATGGTCTGAGACACTTTAAACTTCCTACTTGTGTGACCCTGAGCAAGTCACTTAAACTAAATTGCTTCAGCAAAAAAAAAAAAAAAAAAAAGTAAAAAAAGAAAGTGATAATTTGGCTTCCTCATTAGCTGCTCTAATTCTTTTTATCTCTTTTTCTTCTCTTATTGCCAAAGCTAACATATCTAATACAATATTAAATAATAATGGTGAAAATGGGCAGCGTTGTTTCACTCCTGATCTTATTGGGAATGGTTCTAGTTTGTCTCCATTACATATGATGCTTGCTGATGGTTTTAAGTAGATACTACTAATCATTTTAAGGAAAAGCCCATTTATTCCTATACTTTCCAGTGTTTTTAATAGGAATGGGTGTGGGATTTTATCAAAGGCTTTTTTCTGCATCTATTGAGATAATCATATGATTTTTATTAGTTTGGTTATTAATATAATTGAATATGCTGATAGTTTTCCTAATATTGAACCAGCATTCCTGGTATAAATCCTACTTGGTCATAGTGTATTATCCTGGGGATGACTTTCTGTAGTCTCATTGCTGATATCTTATTTAACATTTTTGCATCAATATTCATTAAGGAAATTGGTCAATAGTTTTCTTTCTCTATTTTCCCCCTACCTGGTTTTTCTATCATCACCATATCTGTATCATAAAATGAATTTGCTAGTAAACCTTCTTTCCCTATTTTTTCAAATAGTTTGTATAGTATTGGAATTAATTGTTCCTTGAAAGTTTTGTAGAATTCGCATGTAAATCCATCTGACCCTGGAGATTTTTTCTTAAGGAGTTAATTAATAGCTTGTTCTATTTCTTTTTCTAAAATGGGGCTAGTTAAATAATTGATTTTATCTTCTGTTAACCTGCACAATTCACTTTTTAAAGATATTCCTCCAGTTCATTTAGATTATCAAATTTATTGGTACAAATATGGGCAAAATGACTCATAATTATTGCTCTAATTTCTTCTCCATTTGTGGAAAGTTTTCCCTTATAATTTTTGAGACTAACAATTTGATTTTCCTTTCCTTTTTTTAATTAAATTAACTAAAGGTTTATGTATATTTTTTTTGCTTTTTTCATAAAACCAATCATTAGTTTTATTTATTAATTCAGTAATTTTCTTATTTTAACTTGTATCAATCTCTCCTTTTATTTTTAGAATTTCCAATTTGGTATTTATTTGAGTGTTTTTAATTTGATCCTTTCCTAGCTTTTGTAATTGTAAGCCCGATTCATTAATGTTCTGTTTCTCTATTTTATGCAAGTAAGCATCTAGAGATATAAAATTATCCCTTATAACCACTTTGGCCTTATCCCACAAATTTTATATTCTCTCATTATTGTCATTCTCCTGGATGAAAATATTGATTATGTCTATAATTTGCTCTTTAACCCATTCATTCTTTAAAATTAAATTATATAATTTCCAATTAACTTTTAGTATGTTTTCACCTGTCATTATATTACATGTGATTTTTATTGCATTATGATCTGAAAAAATGCATTTACTATTTCTGCCTTTCTGTATTTGATTCTGAGGTTTTTATGCGCTAAAACGTGGTCAATTTTTATATAAGTTCCTTGAACCCCTGAGAAAAAAAAGTAAACTCCCTTCTTTTGCCATTAAATTTCCTCCAAAGATCTATCACCCTAACTTTTCTAACATTTTGTTTACCTCCCAACTTTTTTCTTATTTATTTTGTGACTTGATTTATCTAATTCTGAGAGAGCAAGATTAAGATCCCTCACTAGTATAGTTTTGCTGTCTATTTCTTCTTGCATCTCTGTTAATTTCTCCTGTGAGAATTTCGATGCTATACTACTTGGTGCATATAGGTTTAGTATTGATATTGCTACATTTTCTATAGTATCCTTTAGTAAAATACAGTTTCCTTCTTTATCTCTTTAAATTAGATCCATATCTGCTTCTACTTGATCTGAGCTCAGGATTGCTACACTTGCTTTTTATTGTTCACCTGGAGCATAGTAGATTCTGCTCCAGGCCTTTACCTTCACACTGTATGTATCTCTATGTTTTAGATTCTTTTCTTGTAAACAACATATTGTGGGATTCTGGCTTTTCATCTAGCTTTCTGCCTGCTTCCATTTTATAGGAGAGTTCATTCCATTTACAGTCATAGTTAAAATAACTAAATCTGTATTTCCTGGCATCTTATTTACCCAAAGTTATGTTTTTCTCTTTCCTTTTCCCTTTATCCCTTCCCCCTCCCCAGTATTTTGTTTTTGATGATCACCTCCCTCTAAATGTCCTCCCCCCTTTACAGCCCTTCCCTCTTTTTTATACCTTTCCCCTAATTCTTCTATTTTTCCTTCTATTAGTCTATCAATATCTTTTCCTCCTTTCCCTCCTTCTTCCCTATAAGGAGGGACAAGTTTTTCTGTGAAACCAAATGTTTTTGATTGACTCTTTAAGAGCTCAATCTGATGAGAGTAAGCTTCACATAATGATCATTACCCTCCCTTCTTTCCCTAAATTATATTAGATTTTCTTTGCCTTTTCATGAGATTTTACCTTATTTTTTCCTCCTATTTGTTTTTACTTTATTTTACTTCCTTTCTCGTATTTTTCCAGTATGATAACCCTTCCACCACTAATTTCTTTTCCATTTTTATCACAGTAAAATCTAATTATAACCCTATTCTTTGAGTATAGCCATAGTAGAAATATAGTTCTTAAGGGTTCTTTCCTTTTTAACTTTTTATGCTTTGCTAGATTTCTGTCTTTGGAGGTGATAATTTTGTTCAGATCTGGTATTTTCATGAGAAATAGCTGACATTCTCCTATATCATTAAATGACCATCTTCTTCCTTGGTAGATAATGCTCATTTTAGCTGGATAACTTATTCTTGCCTGTAATCCAAGTTCCTTTCCCTTTTGAAATATCTGATTCCAGTTCCTTTGATCCTTTAATATGGAAGCTGACCAATCTTCTGTGATTCTAATTACAGTTCTTCAGTATTTCAATTGTTTCTTTCTAGCTGCTTGCATTATCTTTTCCTTGGTATAATAGTTCTAAAATTTAGCCATGATATTCCTTAAGATTTTAATTTTGGCATCTCTTTTAGCAGGTGATTGATGAATTCTTTCAATGGCAATTTGGACTTCTGACTCTAAAACTTCAGGGAAGTTTTCTTTCATGGTTTCCTGGAAGATAGCATCTAGATTCTTTTTTTTTTCACCATGGCATTCAGGGAGTCCAATAATCCTTAGATTGTCTCTTCTAGATCTGTTTTCTAAGTCTGTTTTTTTTTTCTAGGAGTTATTTCATATTTTCTTTTATTTTTTTCTTTTTCTTGTTTTTGTTTGACTGATTCTTGAAGTATTATTGGGTCATTCACTTCCATTTTTTCAATTCTAATTTTTAAAGTATTATTTTCTTCAGTTACCTTTTTTAGCTCCTTTTGTAACTGGCCAATTGGATTTTTTGTTCATTTCAGTCATTTTCCATTCTACCAATTTTGTTTTTCAGTGAATTGGTGTCTTTTTCCATTTCACTGATTTTGTTTTTCAGTGATTTGAAGAGTGGCTTGAATTCTTATATATATGAGACAATTCCCTATATATTTTAGGAATGAGGCCTTTATCAGAACCACTAAATGTAAAGATGATTTCCCAATTTGATGCTTCCCTCCTCATCTTGTCTGCATTTGTTTTATTTGTACAGAAACTTTTTAACTTAATATAATCAAAATTATCCATCTGCTGTTCAATTAGGAGTTCCAGGTCTTCTTTGGACATAAATTTATTCCATCTCCACAGGTCTGAGAGATAAACTATATTACGTTCCTCTAACTTGATTACAAAGTCCCTCTTTATATCTAGATCATGAACCCATTTAGATCTTATCTTGGTATGTGGTGTTAGGTATGGGTCAAGCCCTAATTTCTTCCACACTAGTTTCCAATTTTCCCAGCAGTTTTTGCCAAATAGAGAGTATTTATCCCCAAAGCTGGGGTCTTTGGG
>JAJPUD010007055.1:104371-115901 GCA_023553655.1 Myrmecobius fasciatus
TTTTCATTAATCCCCTTGAAATCCTTGACCTTTTGTTCTTCCAAATGCGCATTGCTACTATTTTTTCTATATCTGTTAAATAATTTCTTGGGAGTTTGATTGGTATGGCACTAAATAAGTAGATTAGTTTGGGAAGTATTGCCATTTTTAATATGTTCGCTCTGCCTATCCATGAGAACTTAATATTTCTCCAATTGATTAGGTCTGATTTTATTTGTGTGGAAAGTGTTCTGTAGTTTAGTTCATATAGTTTCTGACTTTTCCTTGGCAGATAGATTACCAAATATTTTATCCTATCATCTGTTATTTGGAATGGAATTTCTTTTTGTATCTCTTGCTGCTGAATTTGTTGGTAATATATAAAAATGCTGATGATTTATGTGGATTAATTTTGAATCCTGCCACTTTGCTAAAGTTGTGAATTGTTTCTAGTAGTTTTTTAGTTGAGTCTCTAGGGTTCTTTAAGTATACCATCATGTCATCTGCAAAGAGTGATAAATTGGTTTCTTCATTACATACTCTGATTTCTTTTATCTCTTTTTCTTCTCTTATTGCTAAAGCTAACATTTCTAATACAATATTAAATAGTAATGGTGACATTGGGCAGCCTTGTTTCGCTCCTGATCTTATTGGGAATGGTTTTAGTTTGTCTCTATTACATATGATGCTTGCTGATGGTTTTAAATAGATGCTACTGATCATTTTAAGGAAAAGCCCATTTATTCCTATACTCTCTAGTGTTTTTAATAGGAAAGGGTGTTGGATTTTGTCAAAGGCTTTTTCTGCAACTATTGAGATAATCATATGGTTTTTGTTAATTTGGTTATTAATATAATTAATTATGCTAATAGTTTTCCTAATATTGAACCAGACCTGAATGCCTGGTATAAATCCTACTTGGTCACAGTGTACTACCCTGGGGATGACTTTCTGTAATCTCATTGCTAATATCTTATTTAAAATTTTTGCATCAATATTCATTAGGGAAATTGATCTATAATTTTCTTTCTCTGTTTTTACCCTACCTGATTTAGCTATCAGCACCATATTGGTCTCATAGAATGAATTTGGCAATATACTTTCTGTCCCTATTTTCTCAGTTAGTGTAGCATTGGAATTAATTGTTCTTTGAATCTTTGGTAGAATTGATATGTAAATCCATCTGGCCCTGGAGATTTTTTCTTAGGGAGTTGGTTAATAGCTTGTTCTATTTCTTTTTCTAATATGGGGATATTTAAATAGTTTATATCCTCTTCTGTTAACATGGGCAATCTATATTTTTGTAGATATTCCTCCATTTCATTTATATTATCAAACTTACTGGCATAAAGTTGGGCAAAGTAACTCCTAATTATTGCTCTAATTTCCTCTTCATTGGAGGAAAGTTCTCCCTTATCATTCTTGAGACTAACAATTTGAGTTTCCTCTTTCCATTTTCTTATCAAATAAGTAAAGGCTTATCTATTTTATTGTTTTTTTTTGTAGAACCAAATCTTAGTTTTATTTATTAACTCAATAGTTTTCTTATTTTCAATTTTCTTTTTTTCTACTTTTATTTTTAGAATTTCCAATTTGGTATTTAATTGAGGGTTTTTAATTTGTTCTTTTTCTAGTTTTTTTAATAATAAGCCCAATTCATTGATCTTTTCTTTCTCTATTTTATGCAAGTAAGCATCTAGAGACATAAAATTGCCCCTTATAACTGCTTTGGACGTATCCCACAAATTTTGGCATGTTGTCTCATTATTGTCGTTCTCCGGGATGAAATTATTTATTGTGTCTATGATTTGCTCTTTCACCAATTCATTCTTCAGGATTAGATTATTTAATTTCCAATTAATTTTTGGCCTATTTTCTCCTGGTATTATATTGCGTGTGATTTTTATTGCATCATGATCTGAAAAACATGCATTTACTATTTCTGCCTTTCTGCATTTGATTTTTAAGTTTTTATGCCCTAACACATGGTCAATTTTTGTATAGGTTCCATGGACTGCTGAGAAAAAAGTAAACTCTCTACTGTCTCCATTCAACTTTCTCCATAGATCTATCATACCTAACTTTTCTAACAATTGGTTTATCTCCCTAGTTTCTTTCTTGTTTATTTTGTAGTTTGATTTATCTAATTCTGAGAGAGCAAGGTTGAGATCCCCCACTAGTATCGTTTGGCTGTCGATTTCTTCTTGCATCTCTCTTAATTTCTTCCCTAGGAATTTGTGTGCCATTGCACTTGGTCGTATATATTTAGTACAGATAGTGCTAAATTATTTATGGTACCCTTTAATAAAATATAGTTTCCTTCCTTATCTCTTTTGATTAGATCTATCTTGGCTTTTACTTGATCTCAGATCAGGATTGCTACCCCTGCTTTTTTTTGTTCACCTGAAGCATAACAGGTTCTGCTCCAGCCTTTTACCTTCATCCTGTATGTGTCACTACTGTTTTAGATGTGTTTCTTGTAGACCACATATTGTGGGATTCTGGTTTTTAATCCAGTCTGATATCTGCTCCTGCTTTATGGGAGAGTTCATCCCATTCACATTCACAGTTAGAATAACTAATTCTTCATTTCCTGCCATCTTATTTACCCAAGTAAAGATTTTCCCCTTTCTTTCCCCTTTCTCCCTTCCCCCCTCTTCAGTACTTTACTTTTGATGATCTCCTCCCCCAAACAATACTCCACCCTTTAGATTCCCTCCCCCTGTTTTTACTCCTTTCCCCTGATTCTTCTATTTCCCCATTCTATTAGTTTATCCCTTTCTTTTCCTCCTTTGCCTCCCACTTGTCTCTAGCAACAGACAAGTTTCTATGTGAAATCAAGTATCTGATATACACTTTTAGAGCCCAACCTGATGAGAGTAAGATTTACACAATGCTCATCTCCCTCCCCTCTTTCTCTCAATTATATTAAATTTTCTTTGCGTCTTCAGGAGATTTTACCTTGTTTTACCTCCTTTTTTAAGATATTATTTTAGCACCTTTTCCCTCTTTTCCTCAGTATGATAACCTTTCCCCCTCTAGTTTTCTTTTTCATATTATCAACGTAATATCTCGTTAATTATACCCCCAAACTTTAAGTATCCCCATAGTAGAAATAAAGTTCTCAAGAGTCCTTTACTTTTTACCTTTTTATGCTTCTCTTGAGTTCTGTGTTTGGATGTCGAATTTTTTGTTCAGATCTGGTCTTTTCATTAGAAATAGGTGAAATTCACCTATATCATTGAATGGCCATCTTCTTCCCTGGAGGATAATGCTTATTCTAGCTGGATAAGTTATTCTTGGCTGTAATCCAAGTTCCTTTGCCCTTCGGAATATCTGGTTCCAGGCCCTTCGATCCTTCAATGTGGACGCTGACAGATCATGTGTTATTCTAATTATTGATCCTCGGTATTTTAATTTTTCCTTTCTACCTGCTAGCAGAATCTTTTCCTTGGTGCGATAGTCCTGAAATTTAGCCATGATATTCTTTGCCGTTTTAATGTTGATGTCTCTTTCAGGAGGTGATCAGTGAATTCTTTCAATGGTGATTTTGCCTTCTGATTCTACAATCTAAGGGCAGTTTTCTTTCAGGATTTCCTGGAAGATAGTGTTTAGATTATTTTTTTTTTTCATCATGACTTTCAGGAGGTCCAATAATCCTTGGATTGTCTCTCCTGGATCTATTTTCCAAGTCAGTTGTTTTTCCTAGGCGATATTTCATATTTTCTTTTAATTTTTAATTTTTTTGTTTTTGTTTTACCTATTTGTGAAGTCTTATTAAGTCATTCACTTGCAGTTTTTTAATTCTTATTTTTGAAGTGTTGTTTTCTTCAGTTACCTTTTTAAGCTCCTTTTGTAACTGGCGAATTTGTTCATTGCACTCTTTTTCCACTTCACTAATTTTATTTTTCAATAAATTGGTGTCTTTATCATTTCTCTTTTGGAGGGCTTCTTGCCCTGACTACAGTTTATTTTCCCATTTATCCTCCAGCTCTCTTTTGAGATTCTGTATGAAATCTTCCATAAAGGCCTTTTGAAAAGGGGACCAGTGATGGTCCTTAATAACATCCTCTGGAGTTTTGTCTAAAGGAACCTCAGGATCTGGGGTCAGCCCTTCTGTATCTCTATAAAAGTTGTCTATGGTGAGAGCTCGCTTTTGCTTCTTCATTTTTTTAGACAGTGTGTATATCTCTTTAAGGTTCAGAAAAACGGCGGCTAAAGCTTTTTGCCCTGGGACAATTTGGCATATTAATTTAAGGTGCTGGGCCGGTGGGGGCTAGGACTAAGTTGGCATTACTCCTTAAACAAGGCAAGTCTGCCAGAGCACCTGCCCCCATCAGGGCAGAGTATTCAGAGTGCCTCAGATAAACTCCAGGTGTTTTGAGTTTGGAGTTTGGAGTTTTTGCCACAATGAGCTGAGTCCCAACCTTACTTCTGGCCTACACCACTCTTTATCCCTCTGTTTGAGTTACACAAACTTGATGTGAAGTTATTCAGAGATATCAGCAAGCAGTGTCCAAGTATTTCTGGATTCGTTGACTTGAAGATCAGTTCAGAGGCTTATTTTATTGTTGATTTGAGAGAAGATCGAAGGAAACGCGGAGAGTTACGTTTTCACTCCGCCATCTTGGCTCCCCTCCCGCCTTGATCATCCCCACTAGTGTTTCTACTGGGCTTATATCCCAAAGAGATCTTAAAGGAGGGAAAAGGACCCACATGTGCAAAAATATTTGTGCAACCCTTTTTGTAGTGGTTAGAAACTGGAAACTGAATGGATGCCCAATAATTGGAGAATGGCTGAATAAATTATGGTATATGAATGTTATGGAATATTATTGTTTTGTGAGAAACAATCAGCAGGATGATTTCAAAATGGCTTGTAGAGACTTACATGAATTGATGCTGAGTGAAATGAGCAGAACTAGGAGATCATTATACATGGCAACAACAAGACTATATGATGATCAATTCTGATGGATATGGCTCTCTTCAACAATGAGATGTTTCAAATTGTTCCAATTTGTTCAGTGATGAAGAAAGCTATATACACCAAGAGAGAGGGGCATGAATGTGGACCACAACATAACATTTTCATGCTCTCTATTCATGTTTCCTTGCATTATGTTTCCCTTCTCAGATTTTTTCTTGTAGGTGTGATTTTTCTTGCACAGCAAAATAACTGTAAAAATATGTATACACATATTCTATTTGTGAAGTATTTTAACATAATTAACATGTATTTGACTTCTTCCCTTTCATCTAGGGGAATGGTGGATTCTAGCAGGGAAAAAATTGTAACAGAAAGCTTTGCAAGGTCAGTGTTGAAAAATTACCCATACACATGTTTTGCAAAGCTTTAATAAAATAAAAAAGAAAAAAAAAACAATTATGGAGCCATATGTACAAACATATGTATAACAACTCTTTTAGTGGTGTCAAGGAATTGGAAATTGAGAACATGACCATCAATTGAGGAATGAATTAATAAGTTTTTGTATATGAATGCAATGGAATACTATTGTTCTATAAAAAATCCAATATTCCAAAAGAATTCTAAAAGCCTTCTGATGAAAAATGTCCTTATCTAAAGAAAAGACTGTGGAGTCTGAAAGCAGATCAAATCACACTTTTTAAATGTTTTTTTTTAATTTTTGTTTCATTTTTCTTTGTCATGTTTTCCCTTTTTTTGTAGTCTTCTTTTACAATATGACTAATATTATGCAAATATATTTAGCATTATTGTACATATATGGGCTATATTAAATTACTATTTGTATTGGTATAGCAAGGGAAAGCAGACAGAAAAAAATATTTGAATGTTGATTCTGTCTATCTGTCTGTCTCTCTTTCTCTCTATGTGTGTATTTATGCATGTATTTAAAAAAAATAAAACATTGTTAAAAGAAATAATAGCTGTGTCCTGTTTTCAGATAAAATACTGCATTTATTCCTTGTTAATACAGGACTATCTAGTAAAGTGAGGATACAAGGGTTTTATATGTGCTGCAATGAAAGCAGTATTGTAGTTGGAGTCTAGATAACAGTCCATGTGGTGTCTGACATTTACTGCTTTTGTGACATTAGGAGTAGCATTTAACCTCTCTGGAATTATCTTTTATGATATGCAAAAAGAAAGTTTTTAAGTAGATGACCTATGAAATCTCTCTTTTTTATATTAAAGAAAGCTTCTTCTAATTAACAGCTAATGATTTCTGCAGAATATTATTTCTTGAATCATATAGAACAAAAATGAAGTTTTGTAAAGTATTTTGTAATCTTTTAAGCAATAAAGGTTGTTGTTTGATCTTTAATACTATATTTTTGTTATTTGTTCATCGAAAATAATTGTGTATATTGCTTTGCACATGTTGAATCATTTCAGCTTTGCCTGCTTATTCATGATCCCATTTAGGGGTTTTCTTGTTAAATCAACTGTTATTGTTTGTCATTTTCTTCTACATCTCATTTTATATATGTGAAAATCAAGAAAAATAAGGTTAAGTGATTTTTCCATAGCTACATAGTTAAGAAATGAGACAGGGTTTGAACTCAGGAACCTTCCTGACCCCAAGGTCTGTAATCTCATCTTAAAGAAAAACAAACAAACAAACAAAAAAAACCCAGCTAGTTTCTGGGACACTTAATTTTATATTTATGTTACTTATTTATAAATAATGATCTGCCATTTTACTAAAAGTTGCTCCAAGGGTATTTGCATTAGGTGCCATTGTGCACTGTTAAGCAAAGAGTAACTTTTTTTTTTTTCCTCAGAAAACAAGTCTGGAGAGGGAAGGAACAGAATTATAAAAAGAAAGAAAAATATGAAAGTAGGTTTAAGTCAAGACAACAAACACTTATCAACTATGTCCTATATATCTGCCAAAAAAGTCCATGTAATCAATGTTCACAATCTAATGAATGAGGAAAAACTATTAACTATTGTACAGATGGATAACTAAATAGATACTAAAAACTCATAGATGATAGTTCCAGATAGCTATAGCTTAGTATATATTAATATATACATATGTGCATATGTAGATTATAACTGCAGTTAACTATATTGATATAGATATTAATATTAATATCTATTTTGTAAATATATTTTTCATCTCTATTGCTATGTCTTCCTTCTCTCCTCTGCCTTCCTTCCTTCTTTCCTCACTCCCACGTTTCTCTCTTTTCCTTCTTCTTTCTCTTTTATTCTTTTTCTCCTTTCTTTTTTCTCCTCCTTCCTTCCCTTTCTCCCTCCTTCCTTCCTTCCTTTCATCTATCCTTCCTTCCTTCCTTCTTTCCTTCATTCCTTCATTCCTTCCTTCCTTTCATCCTTTTCTTCCTTCCTTCCTTTCTCTTTCTTCCTTCCTTCCTTTCTTCCTTCCTTCCTTCCTTCCTTCCTTCCATCATTCCTTCCTTTCTTTCTTTCTTTCTTTCTTTCTTTCTTTCTTTCTTTCTTTCTTTCTTTCTTTCTTTCTTTCTCTCTAACATCCAACAACAAAGCCAAAAACTGGAATAGTTGGAGTTGATTGTATGTGAAAATGAACATTTGCTCATCTAAATGATTTTCAGATCAACAATTTCACCTTTTTAAATATTAAATAGGCTTTGTGGTAGGCTAAAGATATAGTCATATCGCACTAGAGATAAAAAAGGGGATATTTTTTAAAGCAGATTTCTGATTTCATAGGATATTAAGACTTTTCAAATGGGAAGGGACCTTGAAAATGAAATAGAACAATTCTCATTTTATAAAGAAGATAATTTTTAAAAAGAGAGAGCTAAATAAACAGAGGAATGCAAGGGAAATTTAATATATATTAACCATACTCACTAGATTGTGATCTAATTGTTATGAGGAAATATTTTATTTTTGTTTTTTCTACTCCAGTGCTTCACACATTTCTGACACATAAGCACGTAAAAAATGCTTACGGGCATAACTGACTGAAAAAAAAATGTTATATGTAGTTTGAGCCAAAATCTGAGGGGTTTTTTTTGCCTTTCATTGGATATTGTTTCAGTTATATAAAGTCAAAAATAAATAAATAAATAAATAAATAAATTTTTGTCTTCTTTTTTTTTTATCTAGGTTAAATATCTTCAGTTCATTCTAATGACCTTGAACTTAGCTTGGTGCCTTAATAAATAAATAATTAATAAATACTTATTACTTTGATCTAAGTATAATATCATTTTAAATGTCAACTATTTAGGATGCCCTTGAGTAAAGATTATTGAGCTAGTATGTCTCCCTTTAAATGTGTTAAGAGCAAAACAGTATAATTCAGATTTGATTTTCACCTGAATAGAGTATATATTTGGTTCTTTCCACACTAGTTTATCAAACATGTATTAAATTCATACATTGCATCAGAATAGAAAAAAAAAGTCAACTTAGATTTATGCAGAACTTACTCTGTGCCAGACTCAGTGCTAAATACTTGAAAATTTTTATCTCATTCGATCTTTATAACAATACTATGAAGTAGATGCTATTATCTCCATTTTATAGGTGAAGAAGAAACAACTTAGATAAACAGAAATATGTGACTTGTCCAGGGTCTAGAGCATGTGTCTCTCTTTGAACTCAGGTCACTTGATTCCAGGTTTAGCACTCTATTACTGCTTTTACTCATTATGATAGCTTGACTCTCTTCATATGTATTATATATAGATATAGATAGATAGATAGATATCTGCCTGTCTCTCTTTGTATCCATAACATATAGGTGAATACATATAGATATAAAATACATTTATATAGAGCCATACATATATAACATATGTACACAAATTTATACACATATATATCCATACATATATGTAAATGCATACATGTGTATGCGTATACATACAAATGATATGAAAAATTTATTTTTAATCAAGAAAAAACTTACATACATTAAAACAGTACATTTATAGTTAAAAGATAAATCTATTTCTCTTTTGCCTTTGGATGGTAAGTTATCTAACCATAAATGATTTCTTAGTAAAAATATTAAAAATAATTGCAGGCTAGAGTGATAGTCATACCTCACTGGAGATAAAAAAAAAGGGAATTTTTTAAAAGCAGATTTCTGGTTTCACAGGATCATAAGGCTTTCCAAATGGGAAGGGACCTTGAAAATGAAATAGAACAATTCTCATTTTAAAAGGAATACTTCATATAAAGAAAAAGAAGAATATAATAAAGATTTAAAAAGAGAGCTAAATAAAAAAGATAAAAATAAAATGAGAAAATACCTGAAATAATAAACAGCTTTAACAAACTTTTCCAAGAATGTGAATAATTCTTATTTAATGATTATTTAGTTATGCATTATGTTGTCTTTCCTTACATCTGATTATGAAATTTGAAATTATCTCTTTTTATAAATTATATTGTGGTCTCTTTTATGACAGACTATTTTTTGCCTTTGAATCTTCAGCACTCAGTATAATGCTTTGCATATATCTGGTGTTTAATAGTTGTTCATTGCCTTCCTCCCTAACTAAATTCATCTCATTGTTCTTCATTTACTGGGACTGGAGTTATCCAATATTTCTCACAAGTTCATTACTTTTCTTAACCTATGTAACATCAAAGGAAATCAGTTACTCATAAGGATTGCATATAGTTGGTGGTATGCAAATGTTTCATTTGATTACTTTTAGGCTTCAGACAAACACAATTAAAAATCATTTTAGAATATACACTGAAAACATGCAAATGAAAGCTAGATTTGCTTCATACACCAGAAATGTGTGCAACTCCTACTTATGAATTATGCATATAGGTAGCTAATCAGAGCCATTATAGTTTTTGAAGCTCTGTAAATAGCATCATCATACACTGATGTTAGAGGAACAAAAATAGCAGAGTACTGAATTTGGGTTCCATAAATTTTCTGCTTGAACCTAAATTCTCTTTCAAATAATCTTTCCAAGTTAATACATTTAAAAAATATCTGCTTTACCAAAGATATAATTTTAAACATATATATATATATATGCTGACTACTCCCAATTAGTCCCAAATATAATTGGACAGATATAATTTGCACTCTCTAATATTGTACCAAATTATTTGAAAAAAATTAATTCAAGGAAGCTATTTAATTTTCCTCAGGAAAAGATGGATACTGTACAATTCATCATAATTCCAATTTGAAAGAGGAAGCAAAATGTAACAGTTTAGCAGTTTGACCTCAAATGGTTTTGGAAACCATTGCAATATTTCCTTTTGGGCATGTTTAACATTGTCATGTTCTCAGGTTGAATGTAGACAGTAAGAGAATGAAAATTAACATGTATTACAAAAAATATAAAAATAAATAATTGACTCTTCCACCTTAATTTCTGTCTTTATCAACAATTCTAAATAGAGGTTTCAAAAGGTGAACTAAATTAATCTAATCCTTAAGTCTTAAAATAGCTAAGAAGATAGTTCAGAAATCTCATTGGAACTAGCATGGTACATTTAGATAAAATATAGAGGAAATATTTAAATATGCCTTGACTTATGCCTTGACTTACAAACACCCATATCAAACTACTTAAAGTATTTTTTTTTCTATTTCAGAGAAACATTTTTTTAAAGAGGAGAGATTATTGGATCCAGAGTAGGAAAAAAAAATGTTTTGAATCATAATGCCTGGAAAAATTGTCTAATTTCTTTAGGCTTCATATTCTTCATTTGGAAAATAAGAATGAGGTGGTGAAAAAAGACATTTAAGCTATTTTCTGATTCTAAACCCATGAGCCTATAGACCTAGACTTGGTTTTATCCCTATGGATTATATCATAAAATATTTCCCCATAGTCCAAATATAAATAATAATCACAGAATCTTAGAAATGTAAGGAACCCCAAGGATTATATAGTGCCAATAGTATTTGAATAGAAAAAGCTTTTGCAATAATCTATGTATATTATTTTCACCACTTTTCCTGAAAATTTCTAGTGTTTAGGAACTCCACTATCTTCTGAGTCAGAACATAAACATTCTACAATCACAATAATAGGGAAATGTTGATAATCATTTGTATGTAATTCTTATATCACTCTCTAAAAGATCCCTCCTATTATATTGTTTCTACTTCTACTCTCATGATGAAAGAGAAAAAAATAAACTAATAATCAGTCTCTCATTTTATAGTTCTTCAAATAATTGAGAATTGTCATCATTTACTCTCCATCTTTGCTCATTCCAAAAATTCCCTAAATTTATCATTAGGATTTCATGTGTTTGTACATGTGTGTATGTGTGGACATTCTTCTCAATAACTTGGTTAGCTCTATTTTGCCTAAATATTTCCTAAAATGTGGCACTCAGAATTGAGTCTAATGTCTAAATATATTCTGACCAAAGTAGAACAGAGGAAAACGATGGTTTTCATCTAGAAACTATACTCCTCTGAATGTGACTTATGAAACTCTTAAGGTTTTTCTATTGTTTTTGTTTATTTATTTTTACTTTTATTTTTCCCTTTTCATACTTTTACTCAGATTGAAATGGAATTCCATCAAAATATTTTATTTCCACCTCCCCCATCTCCACTGACCCACAGAGATC
>JAJPUD010007056.1:0-87770 GCA_023553655.1 Myrmecobius fasciatus
GGGGGGGGGGGCTTACTCCCCTCAGCCTTCTCCCCCGCCCCCTGCGTCCAGACCGGGTGGGACAAAGGTAAGGACTAGGAAGCCGAGCCCGACTCGCTGCCCTCGGGAGCTACCAAGAGCGTGCCGGGAGCAGGGGAGAAGAGTTGGGGCGCAGGAGCTGCTCTTGCGGTCCCCGGGGCGGCAGCCGTTTTGGGAGTGCGCCAGCTTCCGGGTGACAGTCTGGGCAGCCCGCTGTGTCCGAGCTGCAGACTGTTCCAGGCCGTCCTGAAGCCCCGCGTCCCAACCTAGCTGTCCAGGCGTCCCCCCTCGGCAGCCCCAGCTCCTCCCCGGGCCAGCTCCCCACCCCTCCCTTACTCCTCAGTCCCCTCTCCCTCGTAGCTCCGCCCCTTCCCCGGGGTCCGCCAGCCTCCCGGCTTAAGTCCGGGGCTACGAGGTGTCATGCCTCCCGCTGCTCTAGTTTTGACGTTGCCGAGGGCAGCTGTGCTAGTCCGAGGCGGCCTGGGCGGCTGCAGTGGTGGGAGCGGGCTGCTGGGCTGCTCCAAGTAGTTGTGGGGCATTTATCCCCAGAGGGTTTCGTGAATGTGAATGTGTGTGTGTGTATGTGTGTGCATGTGTGTACGAGAGTCTAGGAGGGTTTTTGCCTTGCCTTGCCCTCCTTTCTCCTGGCTGTCAGTGGAGACTAACAAAGAAAGAGCCCCCAGATGGGAGAGCGGGCGAGGGGTCTGCTCTGAAGCGGTCCTCCCTTCCACCTTCTTCCAAACCCTCCTGGAAAACGAAAGGAGGCAGCCCTGAGCCCGGGCTTGTTGGCTCCCAGCTGCAAAGCCATCAGCAGGAGATGGAAGATGGAAGAAAGAAGTGGTGGGGTAAGGCTCTCTGCAAAGAGCGGATGGTTCCTGAAGGGAGATATTCATGATTCCTAGGAATTCCTTTCTCTTCCCTTCCTCTTTTCCTTCCCTTTGATCACTGGGAGACTTACTACTCCTTCCACCTCGAGGGCTCTGTAACTGCGGCTTTCTTTGTGCCTGCTTTCCCTGGGTGAGCAGAGCTAAGCTCAACTTTGTGATGGTAAATTCACTTATTTTAATTCTTCCCTCTCTGCTCCATCACCTGAAGGCGAACAACCCATCCTTCCAAGGGCTCTAATGAGCAATAATAGGATTGAAAAGGGGATGAAAGTACTGATTTGGCTCTTCCAACCCTCTTTGTATTTAGGGACTATCAGGTTTCCCTGTCAGAAGGGGGAAACAAACTTGAGTGAATAAGTCCAGGAAAGGCCACTTGGCTGTAATATTTGTGGTTGCTTTTAAAGACTAGTTACTTCATCTTGTCTTTTTTGTTGTTAATAAATTCTGAACTTAAGCGAATGAAACATTTCTATATGCAAAGTAGAGGAGATAAAATGAAGATTGTAAATGAAATGAATGTATTACATTTAACTTCCTTTCCTCTAAGTATATAATTCCAGCATAAAACATGTTGATTTAAAATAAGTAACCAATCTTATTGTTACATTTTTTTAAAAAATTCTGTAGTAAAAGTGAATGCTCAGTTTTTACTCTGCCTTCAGCCATTATTACTGGCAAATCAAAGTCTTAGGATTGGTTTAAAGAAGTCTTGACACTTTGAGAACAAGTTTGGAGTCTTGTTGGGGATCCCATACAGAAATGTTTCTGGTTTCTCTTAATCTCAGAGATGTTAAGTAATGTTAAACAAGCAAGTAATTAGAATTATCATGGTCTTTCCATTTTAATTTCTTGAGACTACTGCTGCAGTCAGCCAGGGTGCTATTCAATACTTCCATCAGGATGATTCTAAGAAAAGATTCAGGGTGAATTGTTTTTTTAAGGGCAAAAGAAGCTCTAGTTGTGACAGAAAATAATTAATACTTTGGCACAGTTAGTCTCCCCTAGGGTTTAGAGAAACAAAGAAAAATATAGGAAACTAAATTGGAAATTCTTACAGACTAGAAACTTTGAGGCATTCAGAAATATAAAAGAAATGGAACCAGAGATAAAAGTACCTTTTGCTTTTTGACTGTTTCATCAGTCTTCTCAAATATTTATGGCTAATTTCCCTTTTCCTCCACTCTTCCCTCAATCCAATTAAGTTTACCTTCTAAACCATACCCCTGAATCTCTATCCTGGTTTTGCAATTCAATAGCGTCAAACAACTGTGAGAAGTTGGGTTTTAGAAGTTATTTTTTTCTATTGAAATTCTGCAGTGATTTGTCATCCATTATTTAGTAACTAAACCTACAGGTGTGGTAATGGATAAATTTCAGAGCTGTTTAAGAAGTGACTTGGTCAAGAAAAAGTGAATATTAAAAAGTATATGAGATTGTTTTGGCCTCATGATTTGTTTGAATTTTACTCCAGGTTAATAACATGTAGCATTTATAAAAGGCTTTTCTTTATACACTGGATAGATAGGTTGGTTAGGAGGTAAAAAATAAGAGTCACTGGTTCAGACATAGCTGAGATTTAGTGTTTTAGAAATAATCTGCTGATTAGCATATCAAATGCCCTACATCTTCCAGTCTGATTTAAAGAAGGCTTGAGGAGGTCTGGTTTAATTCCTTCTCCTAAGGAGTCTTTAGATTTGGGGATGCAGGACAAGGTTGAGGTGTTTACAATGGTCCTAAAATGGACCATTTCTTACTTTTCACTTTTTCCCATAAAATAAGGCTTAAGTGATGATACTTTATATCAGGAGATGCCCTTTTTCCTTCCCCCAAGATACCCTCTATATTTGTCCTTTGACTATCAGGGATGTTCAGTTAGATGTGGTTCAGGCTTTTGAGAATGGAAGGTCAAACTGAAATTTACTGGGGCATTTGCCTTGGGGAAGGGGGAGGAGAGAGCAGAGAAGGCACTACTATACCAGCAAAATAAACACCTCCACAGTTGTCTTTGTACTGAACTAAACCTTTAGTCTTTAACCCTTCTCCGGGCTGAGATGCTTAGGTAAAACACAAGCTAAGAAGTAGTCTACAGGAGACCACAATGTGCATATGTCTGTAATCTACAGACATTTTAACTCTCATATTCTTGTTCACCAGAGTTACATTCTCTTTCAAGAAATCAACAGTACAGGCCTACCCTCACCTAATGTCAGTGTTGGGATTGGGGGGAGCAGATAGTTTCATAGCAACACTGGTGTATTATTAAGGGGATGAATGTCTAAATAATAATGAAGCAGAGTTTGGCAGGGTTTGTTTATATTATAGTAACTAAGATACTGTGAAACTGTGATAGGTGAAGTGACTTTCTTTGAGTATATTCATATAATACTTTGAATTACCCTGATTGGGCCCAACTTAAAGTACAATGCTGTAATTCTTAAATTCTTTGGATCAAGGCCACTTTACATGCTTAAAAATTATACTTTTTTTTTTTGCTTTTGCTTTTTTGCTGAGGCAATTGAGGTTAAGTGATTTGCCCAAGGTCACACAGCTAGGATGTGTTAACTGTCTGAGGCCAGATTTGAACTCAGGTCTTCCTGACTTCAGGGCTGGTGCTCTATCCACTGTGCCACCTAGCTGCCCCCATGCTTAAAAATTGTTGAGAATCTTCTCCCTCTCCCCCACAAAAAAATTTTTGTTTATGTAGGTTATCTCTATTGACATACACAGCATAAGACATGAAAATATCTTAGTATTATTATGAAAAGTTTTAATGTGGACCTTCTGTAAGGATCTTGGGGACCTTCAGGGGTCCATAGGCCATCTTTTGGGAACCACTAGTATAGCAGAATAAAACTAATTTTAAAAAAGAGACATTAGCATTCAATCATTGTTATTACTTTAAGCCTGAATTCTCTTTAATAAGGTAACAGTCACAAAAGTTCTATATTTATGTAGTTTTTATTAAAATGAAAATAGTATTTTTATCTCTAGCTCTGGGTGACAGCCTAAGAAGATAGGTTTTGTACCCTGCCCAGAAGGTCAATAAATTGGAGCCTAATTGTTGGAGAGTAGGAAGGGAATTTGAATGTTTACACTTCAGGGATCTGGAGATAAAGAGGATGTTTTCTCCCTGGAGAGCTCTGGTTTTTGGAACTTGTGTGATATATTGAGAAGTATAGCAGCTGAGGTCCCTTTCATGGTCCTCTAATAGAAGGGCCCAAATGAGTATTCATGCCAATCTTAGCAGGGCCCAGGAAGAATTAGTCTTCATCTAGTACCTGGAGATTGCTGCTTATCCCTATTCCAGTTTGAAACTCTATTTCTTTACCCAGGAAGTAGTAGGGTGAATATAGCTTATTTATTCTTGTTAATTGAGATGTATTCTTGGAATTAGGGACTTGAACTAAATGTAAAAATTAATCTTGTGAAGCAAAGTCTTGGTGTTTCATTAAAATCAGTGATTAGGATTGTGGTTCTTATGGAAGAAAGATCGTTAAAAAAAATACATTGGGAAAAAATATATTGGAGCTTTGGAAGACTAATGACTCCTAAAGTAATGAAACTTCCATGTTAGCACTTTGTCATTTGAAATATTTCCCTTTACATGAGTGTGTATATGTGTCTTTTCCTGGAAAAGGGCCAGATTTAAGTTAGAGTTCAAGAATTCAGTTGGCTAGAAATAAAATTTGGACAGCCTTGACCTTTGAATGCTTTTGGGGCACAGTAACCAGCAAGGTGATCATCAGTTCCTGGAACTGACATTTGGCTTTAAGTCCTTTGTCTTTGAATCTGGAATTTGAACGCAAATATATTATTCAAACACAAGGAATTATTTGTGTTCCCTCTTTGTGTGTATATAATATGGGCAAGGGCTGTAGTTTGGCTCAAGGGATCAAAAACCCTTGTGATTATCATCTAACTACAACATGGTACCTAAAAGGTTCTGTCACTAGATTGTTGCGTTTTCCCCCCTCCCCAGCCATGTGCCACGATAATTTATATTTCTTGAGTGCTTTAAGGTTCACTGTACTGGTAACTTGGAGGTGACTTTGGGTTCTCCAAGGCTATGCCAGGATGGAGAGTATTGGCTGGTTCTACGAACCTAGAAACATTTTGAATATGGGCATAGTGACAGACTGTCTGTCAGTTAAGCATCTCATCACCAAGTTGTCTTAGAGTTTTGAATTTCTTAGCTACAGAAGTTCCTGCAAGGCTGCAGTATGAATTGATGAAGTAGAATGTACCTACACCAAGAAAATCAGACTCTCCAACTATTGAAGTTCTTCACCACAACCTTGTTTCTATTGATATTGATTGTTATGAAGTTGTCTTGGTTTATTTAGTTTACCACTGGTCCCTGATGACTCTGGAGGAGAGAGGGAAGGCTGCTAACTTTACCCACCTCTATTTCACTTAATTCCAATTCATTGGCCTAGCCATACAAGACCTCAAACTGTATTATAAAGCATCGCTCATCAAAACCATATGATACTAAGAAATAGAGTAGTTGAATAGGTTAGGTTCATAGGACACAATAGTCAATGACTATAGTAATCTTGATTACTGTAGTAAAATAGTGTTTGATAAGCCCAAATATTTAAGCTTCTGGGATAAGAACTCGGCATCTGACAAAAATTGCTGGGGAAACTGGAAAATAGTATGGCAGAAACTAAGCATTCTATAGCAAGATGAGGTCAAAATAGACCCATGATTTAGATATAAAGGGCAATACTATAAGCAAAATAGGTGAACAAGGGATAGAATATCTGTTAGATTTGTGGAAAAGGAAGGAATTTATGGCCAAAGAAAAACTAGAAAACGTAATGAAATGTAATTTTCATTACATTGAATTAAAAAGTTTTTGCACAAACAAAACTAATGCAGCCAAGATTAGAAGGGAAGCAGAAAGCTGAAAAAAAATATTTTTTAGATCTAGTGTTTCTGATAAAGGCCTCAATTCTAAGATATACAGAGATTGATTCAAATTTATAAGAATACAAGTCATTATCCAATTGGTAAATGGTCAAAGAATATGAACAATTTTCAGATAAAGAAATTAAAGCCATTTCTAATCATATAAAAATGCTCTAAATGACTGTTAATTAGAGTAGTGCAAATTAAGGCAGCTCTTATGTACTACTTCACACCTCTCCAATTGGCTAAGATGACAGGAAAAATGATATATGCTGGAAGGGATGTGGGAAAGCTGAGACACTAATGCATTGTTGGTAGAGTTGTGAAATAATCCAACCATTCTGGAGAGCATTGAAACTATGCCTAAAGGGCTATAAAACTGTGCATACCCTTTGATCTAACAATGTCTCTACTGGGTCTGTATCTCAGATGATAAAAGAGGAAAAAGAACCCACATATGCCAAAATGTTTGTTAATACTAGTATCAAGGAACTGGAAATTGAGTGGCTGCCCATCAGTTGAGGAATGACTAAATTATGGTATATGAATGAAATGGAATATTATTATTCTATAAAAAATTATGAATGGGATGAGACTTACATCAACTGATGCCAAGTGAAGTGAATAGAACCAAGAACATTGTACACAGTAACAAGATTGTGATGATCAACTGTGATGGACTTGGCTCTTTTCTACTATGAGGTGATTCAAGGCAATTTCAATAGATTTGGGATGGAAAATGACATCCATATCTGGAGAGAGAACTATGGAGACTAAATGTGGATCAAAGCATAGTATTTTCACCTTTTTGTTGTTGTTTGTTTGCATGTTTTTTTTCTTGTGTTTTTTTTTCCTTTTTGATCTGATTTTTCTTGCATAGTAAAATGAATAGGGAAATATATTTAGAAGAATTGCACATATTTAGCTTATATTGGATTGTTTTCTGTCTTGTGAAGAGAGGAAGAGAAAAATTTGCAAAGGTGAATGGTGAAAACTATCTCTGCATGTATTTAGAAAAATAAAATACTGCCTATTATAATTGAGGGAAAGAAGGGAGGGGATGAGCATTGTGTGAATCTTATTGTCATCAGATTTGTCTCTAAGAGAGAATAACAGACACATTTGGTATCACAAAGAAACTTGTTTCACCTTATAGGGAAGTAGAAGGGAAAGGGGGAAAAGAAAGGGAAAGACTAATAGAAGGGAAAACAGAAGAATTAAGGGAAAGGTATAAAAAAGGGAGAGGAGTTTTAAAGGGGGAGGACTGTTTGAGGGAAGTGGTCATCAAAAGCAAAACACTGAGGAGGAGGGAAGGAAGATAGGAAAGAGAAAAGCATAATCTAAGGTAAATGAGATGGCAGGAAATACAGAATTAGTTATTTTAACTGTGAATGTGAATGGGATGAACTCTCCCATAAAATGGAAGCGGACAGCAGACTGGATTAAAAGCCAGAATCCTATAATATGTTGTTTACAAGAAAAATAAAATACTGTTGGAAGAAAAATCCAGTTCATGTGCAAGTAAAGGCACTACCCTTGTGATGTCGGTGGTGCTCTTCTGAGAACAAAGGACAAACAAGGGCAGGAGTGTTACCCTTATAGAGTTGGGGAGACTGAGGTTTGGAAATGCACCACTCTGCCATGGCCACTCAGGGCTAAGAATCGTGCAGTGGTGGAACTTGGTATCAGACTCCTGAAGTCAGAGCGGCGGGCTTCCTCTAGGACGACTGACAACCCAAGCTTTCCTTTTGTCACCCTCTGCTGCTCCTTGCCCCGCAACAGCCTGGACTTTTATGCCTCGCCTTTACCTTCCCACCCAGTTCCTGATCATCTACCCATTGCTTTTCCCAGTGCTGCTTTTGCCCTGGGTGAAAACCTTCCGAGTATGTTTCTATATAACAGTGCAGTGTGGAAATAAACTGAGTTTGGGATCAGAGACCCTCGATGTACTCAGATATTTATTATCCCTGATGCTTATACGCTCTATGGCTTGGGGCAGGTCACTTCTCTGGGATCTCAGTTTCCCCTTCTGTACAATGAGGGAATTACTCGAGGAGCTCTCCGAGGGCCCTTCCAGGTCTAGACTTGGGATCCTTTTGTGAACTTCATTTTTAAAGAAGCCCCATGACTTTACCTGGTGATATCTTAGATGTGAGCTGGATTTAAACTCGGCAGATCTGTGCAGGGTCCCCAGCCTTAGTCTCTTTTCCTGAGTTCAGTGATGAGACCAAAGTCAGGACCCCTGCTGATGGCCTGGGATGTGGTGGATGGCTGTGGAGTTTTCAGCGTTTGCTCAAGCTCTGAGCATTCCATAATGTCTGCTTCAGCTGCCTTTGTGGCCATTGGAACAAATTGTTCTCATCTGCCCATTCTGCCAGGGACGGGAGAGGGGAAGAGTTTTCATATACTTGGGGAGATCCTGTGATCTTTAACATAAAACATCACACTTACATAACTAATATAAGTTATCTCATTACATCATTCTATATACTACATACTATATACATCTACAGCTAGCTGATCAGGACTAACAAAAGGAAAGACTTTCTTTCCCCCATTTTCTTCTTCCTTTACCTCCCCTGGCAGTTGATTCTGGGGTTGTTGAAAAGGGAGTTTAAGACAATAAATAGGAGGGTTGTGAATGAAGTGAGGGCTTTATCAGCACCTGCTCCCTGTCTCTCCTTGCTTTCTGTTCCCAGCCCTTGGCTAAGGGAATTATAAAGATGGAGTAGCTTGTTCCTTGCTCTTGCCAGTTGAGTCCAGTGGAGAAGCAAGGTCGAAGTCTTTGCATAGAAGCAGCTGTGGCTGCTTCTGCTTAGTTCCCCAGAGAGACCATTAGTTAAGGTTCAGTGGAACTATTTTGTTTCCCACCAAATTAACAATTATAGTTTTTTCCCTTAAAGCCCTTGTTTCCCCAAAAGCCATTTAGAGACACAATGACCCTTTCTGGATGTTGAGCATTATGGGGTACTGAGGGTTGCAGGGTGTGCATAGCTATTGACTCAACATCATAGCCAGCACTCTTAGATTACCAGATTTTGGTTGTGGTTTAATTATCCAGTAAAAACAGGATTTGGAATGGTGGCAGAAACCCGCTGAGGATTTGGGTACTGGTAGTGTGTACAGGGGATGTGTGTGTAAGCATGTGGGTTTCTTCTTTGGTTGATTTGACTGTCTCCTCATCCTATCCCCCAATGCCCTTGAGCAATGATTCTCTTTCTTTTTTCCAATAGTATTTTTTTCCAATTACATGTAGATATAGTTTTCAACATTCAATTCTATAAGAATTTGAGTTCCAGTTTTCTCCCTTTCTCTCTTATCTGTCCTCTCTCCAAGATAGTAAGCAATTTGATGTAGATTCTATATGTACAATCATTTAAAACATAGTTCCATATTAGTCATGTTGAGAAGGAAGAAACAGAACAAAAGGGGGGAAAAAACACAAGAAAGAGCAAGCAAAAAAAAAATAAAGGTGAAAATTGTATGCTTCAATCTATATTCATTCTCCATAATTTTCTCCCAGAGCAATTATTCTCAACCTTTTTTAATATTAAAAAAACCCCAAACCTGATGGTTTCTCCATGTTTGATTGTAGTTGTGGTATTAGCATCTATTTGTTGAGAATATCTGAATGAGAAAAAGTTTCTATGAACTCGAAATGCTGTTAAATGAATTTATGTTCTATATCTTAGAATAACATCAATGTACATGTAGGAATAGTAATATAAAAACAGGACATTTATTTAGTCTGTAAAAGAAATACTTGAGATGGAAATGGCAAGACTTGGTATACATATGGGCTTGAAGACCCTATGTAAAAACTTGGGGGAAGGGTAGAGGTTCTTAGTTTATGCACTGGAAACCACTTCCCCAGTGTGCAAAGTTGGGTATGAATTTAGGAGCAAGGTGGTTTAGTTAGGCTGTTCAGTCTGAAAAGTTCCATGTTTGTCACTTAGGAATATTGATTCTCAAACAGTTTTCATTTTCAAACCAATTCCAGTGAGGTAGTGGTAGAGAGAAAATACTGTCTCCCCCCCAACCTGGGTTAACTAAAATTAAGAATGATTTGTTCATGATGGAAGAGAGGGAAAAAGGAATAGCTGTTTTGACTCAATCCTTTATACATTTGTATTGTGCAACCCTGACTGGGCCCTCACTGCTGCTAGGCAATCCTTTGCACCTGCCTTATTAACTCTCTCACTCTCCACAGCCAGTGGCTCTTCCAAAACTTTTCTTCCTTTCTCAACCTCCCAGGGTTCCCCTCTGTCTACCCTCTTAGCTGAGAACCTTGTCTCATATTTTACAGAAAAAACTGCAGCTATTGGCCATCATCACCTTCTTCTCTCCTCTTCTTCATCTCCCATCTGCCACTATCTTGTCCTTCACTCCCATCTCATGTGATGAGATTCCATTGTTCCTCACCAAGACTAACCTCAGCCTTCCTAAACTGTCCCATTCAATTTCATCTATGGCACATCGTTCTGTCATCCCCACTCTATCACCTATTTTCAGTCTCTCTCTGACTTCTGGCTGCATTGTCTACAAACATATCCATATCTTCTCTTTTTCCATCCTAAAAAAGGCTCTCACTTGAGCCTTCCATCCCTACTAAGAGTGTCCTATATCTCTTTTGTCCTAACTATGAAAAAGGCTCTCTAAGGTAGGTGTGCCCACTTTATCAGCTCTCCAGCCTCCATTCAGCCACTAAACTGATTTTCCTAAAACACAGATCCTCCTCAGTAAATTCCAGGAGTTCCCTACTGCCTCCAGGAGCAAATGCAAAATGCACTGCTTGGCATTCATAGCCCTTCATAACCTAGCCTCCTTCTACCTTCCTGGTTCTTATTCCCTGACACATATTCTTTGAGCCAATGATATTGACCTTCCTGCCTGTTCCACAACAATTCACTTCATCTCTTGGCTCCAGGCATTTTCTCCATGTTTGTTTTTCCTCCCAGACTCCCAGAATCTATGATTTTTTTAAAGGGCTGAGGCTAGCTAATGGTGAACTTTTCAAAGAGCAAAGGAATCCTATAATATAATTGGTTTAATATAGTGGGAAGGAGGATATGTTGTCTCCCAGGTAAGAAATTTCAGCTCCTCACAGGAGAGAATTACAGAGATCTAATCCTTCCTGTCTGGTTGCTTGCTTACCACAGCTTTGGATTTGGATCCAAAGCAACTTAATCTTTTTTTCTTTCCTCCATAGTTGGGTTGACTCCACAGTAAAAGTTTTTCACCAGGTTTATGAGAATTTTTTAAAAACCAGGAAGCTGCTGAAATTAATCTCAAATTTGCACAGGCTTCATTTGTATTGTCTGCTTTTTCCTCCTCCAAGCTTTCTCCACTGTTATTTTCTTAACCTTGCCAGTATCTTTAAGGTCAGAGATTACATATACTGTATTTGCCTATTGTGAACAACTTCAATCTCCCATAATCACCCTGATCTTCATAAAAACCTAGTAAAGGGACTTTTAAGTGCTTTAAACATCCAAGATGGAAGCTAGAAGCTCCCTTAGAAGCCGTCTGGTCGTTTTCTTTCCTTTTGCAGAGGTGGTCACTGAGAAATAGTGTTTTGCCCAAGGTCACATAGAAGTCATTAGCAGAGCCAGGATGCCAATTGGGTTCTTGTGATGCCAACTTTAGGGCCCACCTAGTGGCTGTTAGGTGGCACCACAGTGCACAGTGCACTCTGCTGGTGCTGGGAGTCAGAAAGACCTCAGTTCAAATCCAGCTTCAGACACTGCCTGTGTGACCCTGAGCAAGTCACAAATTATTTGCCTCAGTTTCCTCATTTATAAACTGAAGATTTAAAACCAGCACCTACCTCCCAGTTGTTGTGAAGATCAAGAGAATTAATTATTTGTAAAGTGCTTAAGTGCAGGCCTGGCACATAGTAGGTGCTTTATACTTATCTCTTCTCCTTCCCACAGTGTCATAGGAGAGCTCCAGTATATCCTCTGCCTCTTTATGCCTACAACTTGGCTGTTTTAGGCCCCAAGGTCAGTTAGACCATGAAAGGTAGGTCGCATGGGGACTTTGACCAGGCAGGGAGGTGCTTGCCACAATAGATTTTATTTGCTTAAGAAGCAAGTGATGCTTCATGGACAATTAGGACATCCAGGAATTGTAGACTTGCGCCAGGTTTCTGGAATAGTTTACTGCAGCTCTGTTAGTCACATGAAAAGGCAGACTGTCCATTTGCTAAGTTTTTGAAGGCTTACTGTGCTCCATAGCTTATGTAAAAGTGGCTTCAGTGGTGTGGGTGCTCCCCTAGCACAAATTGAGTTTTCCTTATGAAATCTGTGTACTTCTTCTCTGTCACTGTTTATTTGAGAAACGCTTAGAGAGTAGTTTACCATATGCTAGTCTGAAGAGGATACAGCTAAATGAGCCAGGTTCAGCCTTCAAGGAGTTTCCAATCTAGCCGGTGACATGAGACCCTGCTTTAGCTGGGATGCTAAGAATGAGAAGTTGCTTGATAAAGGGGGAAAAGAGCTATAAGAAGTAAATTTAAGGGAAGGAGAAAAGATGAGGTTTGGGGGGAATAGGCTTTTCTCTGTCTCAAATATGAGTATTTTGTACCTGGGATCAGAAGACCTAGGTTGAATGATGGCTTAGCATTACTAGCTGTGTGACTATAAACCTCTCTGAACCTCAGATTCTTCTATAAAATGGGGCTGAGTTATGTTCCTTATATCCCAAGGCTATGGTAAAGATCCATTGAGATATGAGTTAAGGGCTTTGTAAGTTGTAAAGTGTTAATATAAATGTGAGTTGCTGTCTTTGTGATGCTACCATGTTTCTCTTTACTTTTAACTCTTAAGGTGGTTGAATGAAAGCCTAGGGCTGAAAAGATTAACAGTCACTTTCTACTTCAAACTTCTTTCCATAGGCCTCCTGCTAGTCCTTTCTGGTGGAATCATTTCATAAATAAAAAAAAAATGTGTACTATGTTTTAGATCTTTGACATTCTCTAGTTTTTCTTTTTGTTTGACCTTGGGAAATGTTGTTGGATGGGAGATTGTCCACATTCTCCAAACATGTAAAAGACAAATAATATGTCAGAAGCCACAAAAGTGAAATATACAAACCCAATATTTTCCCCCTCAATAGCACATATGTAATTTTCTCCATTACAAAATGTATTTATTAAATTAATGAAAACATATAGCAACTTAGAAAAGTTAGAAAGTATTTAAAAAAAAAAAACACATCTAGGGGAAATTTCTGACATCCAGAAGGCAACTTGGAAAAAACTAACTCAGAATGCTATAAAGCTCCTCATAAATCAGGTCATATGTGAAACTGTAAAACAGTTTACTCTGGAGAAGAGGGTCTTGGAGGTACAGGTCATGAGTACTTGAGTAGTATTGTTCTGCTTAATCCCAGAGGGCAGAACTGGGTAGAGAAATGGGTAGAAGATGTAGAGATCTATTTAGACTTGATGTCAAAAGAAATTCCTTAGCAATTAGAGCGAAGCCTAAATATAATAACTTCCCTAATGGAGCCTCCATTTCTCTGAAGGTCTTCACTCTAGAGGATGAATCACCATTTCTCCTGGGCAGGGATTACCTTTTGTTTCTTTTTTATACCCAATGCTTGGCACAGTGCCTAGAACTTAGTAGGTGCTTAATAAATGTTTATTTATTGATAGATTGTCTAGTATTTCATAAAGGGGATTCTTGTTCAGGACTGGATCAGATGGTCTTTGGTGGTCCCTGCCAGTTCTGAGGTTCTGTGAACTATATTCTGCAAGCCCCCATACTCTGACAAACAAAGAGGTGATAGAAAAACTGGAACCTAGGAAAAATCATTTGAAGATTAACAGGCTTATAAGAGAAACTTAAATGTTTTAAAAAACACTGCTGGTTAAAGAAAAAAATGAAGACAAAACGTTTCTGAAATGAATATGCAAGTTAGTGGGAAAATAATCTGCTTATTCTCCCCTGCTCCATAAAAAGAGTTTATTGTACAACTCCAAAATCCTGTTTTATAGAAAGAGTCTCAACTTCAGAGAACTTGCACAACATATCGAAGTTGTGAAATGGGAGAGTTGGGATTTGAACCCAAATTTAGATCTTGTCCCTATATGCCCTATTCTTTCTCCACAGTACATTAAAATTTATATTAATGAAACAAGCAAGTTAAGGAATGACTACTCCAATACTTCTGATATGTCTTATTTTATCAACGTTGGTAGTTTTTATACCTTTGTGCATCAAAACCCCTCTATTGGAGGAGTTTAGCATAGTATTAGGTCTTAGCTCAGTTATCTGCCACACAATAGACACTATTAAATGTTTATTGATTGACATTTTGTTTCTCTGAGTCTCAGTTTCTTCATCTATCAAATGGGGCTTGTAGTTGCAATACTTATGTCTTTGAGATTTGTTTTATGAAGGAAAAGAAGGAAACCAGCATTTATTAATTGCCTGCTATTATAAGGCACACTGTGCTAAATGCTTTACACAGCCATCTCATTTGATTTTTGCAATAACTTGGAAGGAGGTGCTATTTTTAATCTTCATTTTGAAGTTGAGGAAACTCAGGCAGAAAGAGATTAAGTGACCTGCCCAGGGTCACACAGCTAGTAAGTGTCTGAATTCAGCTTCCAACTCGGGGCCCAGAGCTCCATGCACTGGACTACCTCACTGCTGGTAGCTGAGGAGGTCACTGACTTCCCCACCAACCTGATGGCAAGACCTTCTGGAGTAGAAAGCTCTGTGCTGGGATTTTAAGGGGCAAGCTTGAAACTCCACACAAGAGAGGTATCAGAAGCCTTTCTAACTGGGTGGGACCTGTTAGAGTTTGTGCTCCCTCGGCCTTCCCTAATCTGGTCTCACCTTCTGAGCATGATGAGACATTACAGAAGGGCTTTAATGGAGGCAGACATAAGGTGGAATTGTTTCCAAAAAAGACTCCCCCTAAGAGTTGTTCCCCTCTCCTGGCTCTCTCCCCTTTTCTCCACTCTCAAAGCTGTCATCATGATTCAGGTTTTTATCAGCTCCTGGCTATCTATAGTAGAAGTTCTAATTGATCTCCCTGCTTCAAGTGTCTCCCATTCCAATCTGTACCCTGCTCCATTGCCGATGTTCTGACTATATATCACATCCTGTCCCCATTTAAATGCTGTTCATCTCCTTACCTTTCCAGTCTTACACCTTTTTTTGTCAGGTACAACTCTTTGTGACCCCATTTGAGGTTTCCTTGGCAAAGATATGGGAGTGGTGACATTTCCTTCTCCAGCCCATTTTACGATTGAAGAAACTGAGCCAAACAGGATTAAGTGATTTGCCCAGGTTCACACAGACTAAGTGTTTGAAGACAAATTTGGACTCTGGAAGATGAGCCTTCTTGACTTCAGTCCCACTACTCTATCCCCTGCATCACCTAGCTGCCTAGAAAGAAAGAAAAAATTTACATGGTAGTTTTCAGAGATGCATTGGCTTTCTAAAACGAAATTCACTTGCAATGTGTGTGTTGTGTAAGGAATAAAAGTGTATTTTGGCAGATTAGTTCTTTAGTCTCCCCAATTTCTAGAGATTCGCTGCAAAGTCAACACCCAGGTTTCATGTTTCATTACAAATACTTTGGGTTATATTGTATTTTTGATCTAAAAAAATCAAAATCCAGTTACATGTGCTAATCATTCCATCTTGTCTTAGACACATTCTTCTGAAGAGACATCGTTCTCTTTTAGGAAAGATCCTGAGGGTGTGGGGATGGGAACAGTTCAGAGTTAAGTATTGAATGCCAGAGAAGAGGTCCTGGGTGATAGCCCAATTTTAGTGCATCATCTTTAGTTGAAATGTTTCCATCCATTTGACTTTTGAAGTTCAGTGAGGATTAATTCCCAGTAAACACTGAAAGAGCCCTCTCTTTACCTCAGTATTCTAGAATATTAGAAAAGATGGTGGGGAAGTCTTTAAGAGTTTAAGCCACCCAAAAAGCTGAGGCCAGCCTTTCCCACCTTATGGAATAATATACTCAAGGACGGCTAGATGCCTCAGTTTCCTCATCTGCAAAATGAGGTGAAGGAAATGGTAAACCACTCTGGTATCTATGCCAAGAAAACCCTAAATGGGGTCATGAAGAGTTGGACATGACTGAAAAAAAGACTGAACAACAATTCAAAGAATAAGTTAGGACAGGGCCAAGAATGGTTATGGAGTCAGAAGACCTTGGTTCTTCTACTTTTTGACTGTGGAGTAGTCACTTAATTTCACAGTATGGTTTCCTTGTCTGTCACGTAAAGGGATTGAATTTAGATGATTTCTAAGATTCCTTTTAAATCTGTCCTCTAAATCTATGATGTTCTTTACTTATGACATGTCCTTTAATTCTGTCTCTGATAATTACTATGTCTGATCTTAGAAAAGTCACCTAGAGCCCTCTGGGCCTCAGTTTCCCTATATGTAAAATTCAAAGCTTAAACGAGTATCCGGTAATTATTATTAAGTCTCCTGTTTTACCCTCCTTTAACAACTCCTTTTCTTCCCCATGACTCTCATTGCCCATTTGAGGATCTCTGCAGAGTGGTTAAATCTAGCCTCTATAAGATCATATTGTGCTAAAGGGCTTCAGTTTTAAATCTAACATTATACAATATGTATAAATTACCTTATTAGCAAAATTCCAATCTAGAAAGATTACTAATAACTGGGCTGAGTTTTGGCAATATGTTGTCATTGCAACTTAATTATACTTAGAAATTCAGTTTCCATCATAAACCTGCTTTTTCCTAAAAGTTCCTGAATAAATATGACTGGGGATAGTTACCATCTGATCTAGATCCTTCCTCTCCTCCCCATTCTCTCCACTTTCCTATCTTTAGTCTCTTCTTTCCTTATATTTTTAAGACCACCAAAGCCTAGTTATAATAGCCAGAAAATACTTCAGGCTTCAGAAAAAGTCTAGTGCAATGACTTTCCTCATGTCAACCCCATTTCCCCAGGGGCATCTAATCTTCTCCAGCTCAAATTTATATCAGAAGGAAGACCCTGATTCTACCTCTTTGCCTGTTTCCCCTGAATGCTTAACAATGTTTCTATTGGCAAGTACAAGGTCACAGTCAAGGATGAAGCAGATGAAATCAATGTTCTGATATCTTGAATTAAAAATTCACATCCTAGCCTGATTCCACACATCTCTAGTACTCCTTACTCCTTTAAAAAAAAAAACAAAACCAAAAAAAGTTTTCATGAGGTCAACCCAGAGAGCTGGCTTTATCCATTTTTCTTCTATACATTAGGAGACAATAGTAGTACATTTCATCATACAGCCTTTACAAACCTTATTGGGGCTTAAAAAATCAGATTTTAAGGGTACAGAAATGGGAGAGGGATTTGCTACTAAGTATAGAATATTATCAGAATCTTTGTAGAAATACATAAATATATCCAATATGCATTAAAGTTAAGCCTCTGGATTTTAAATATATCTATGTGCATATATATGTATGTATCCATGTATATATATTTATATATATTAATATTTATATTTAATCATTTATTCCTATTTATATGCTTCCATATAGATGCATTTACATATAATTACAGCCTTTTCTTTCACTAATAGTGTAATATGCCTAATTAGGGAATCTGAACAATTTTTTCAACTGGTTATTAAACATTTTTTTTCAGAAATGATTTGTCCAATATTTTTTTCTTGAGTCAGTTGGGGGTAAGTGACTTGCCCAGGGTCACACAGCTAGGGAGTATTAAGTGTCTAAGGTCACATTTGAACTCAGGTCCTCCTAACATCAGGGCTGGTACTCTATCCACTGTACCACCTAGCTACCCCATTTGTACAATTTTAAAAATGATTTTTCTAGGGAAGCTAGATGGCACAGTGGATAGAGCACTAGCCCTGGATTCAGAAGGACCCAAGTTCAATTTGGCCTCATACACTTGCTAAGTGACCCTGGACAACACAATCTTAATTGCCTTACAAAACTACTTAGCTGTTGGAGAAAGCTTCTTTTTGCTTTCCCCTTAAGTGTATATACTTCTCACGCAGGCTCTGCAAAGACAGAGGGGAGCATTATTTTAGGAATTTTTACTAGGGAAATCCTTCAAATCTGTGTTGTAGCCATATTCCTAAATATATCTGAACCAGTGTGATACTGCTATTAGGAGATTCAAGAAGTGGCCTTTGAGCCCGGAATACGTGGGCCCAAGTGCTTCCCTAGCCAAATATTGGCTGTGTATCCTGGGCAAGTTAACATTTTAATGTTCTAAGCAACTCTCTAAGTTTGGAGGTTTCAGACAAGGTGCCAGCCTGCACTGGCTAGAGACAGTTTCCTCCTCTCAGAGGTCTCTGTATCAGTGAAGTCACAGGTCCAATATAGGTAGCAGATCTTTTTATTTTAATTTCACAGTTATTGGTAGATAGATCCCTTATTTAACACAATGCTTATTAAGTACTTATCCTTTGCCAGGTACTTTAGTTAAGTGCAGGAATGCAGATAAAAGTCCAAAGAAAAGCAGCCCAAAAATTTACATCCCATTCAGGGAAGACAGTCCATTAATGTGAGCTGAAAATCCCAGGGCATGAAGAGTGTGGAGGAAAGTACACACAAAGTGGGTATAGATGTCAAAGGTATGGAGAGTTAAGAGGAATGAACAGTGGATTACCTGGGTACCTCCTAAAGAAAGAGATTCCAAGCAGGACTCACCAGCCAAGGCGGGTGCCCAAGGGCATCTCTTGGGTAAGAAGGTGTAAACAGTTCCATAGTCAGTTGAAAAGGGAGAGAAGTGAGTAGGCTCTTGGGTACTTACTCAAATGGAAACTGCCTCTCTACCAGAAATTGCTTGTGTAAGCACTCCAGTACAAAACCCAAGGAAAAAAATCAAAACTCAACTTCTGCTCTCAAATAGGTGACAGTGTTTCTGTGAGTTGAAGACCTGTGGGGAGTCTTATCATTTCCATGTTAGTCATTTTCATCTTTTTTTTTTTAAAGTGATACAAAATTAAGCTTCAGACCTATGATAGTAACAAATGCAGGTTTTGTCTATTCTTTTGCAAGCAGAATTGGTCTAGGAATCAAGAAGACATGAGTTCAGATTCTACCTCAGATACCCACAGTGTGACCTTCGACAAGTGACTTTACCTTTCAGTCTCAGTTCCTTTTTATGTAAAATGGGAATAATAATGGCACTTGCCTCACGCACAAGGTTGTTGTGTAGATCAAATAAAACAACATATGTAAAACTTTGCAAACCTTAAAGCAATATATAAATGCTAGCTATTTTATGTCGTTATTTCTTCTTTGAAGCGATGAACTAGGTGACAGACATTTAGAGAAAGCCAAGTTTTGCAATCAAGATGTAGGTTTTTAGACATTAATCTGAAAATATGTCTTTTAAAAAGAATCACAAATAAGGGTCAAAATATGATTGCTTGTTAATTATCAGATTGCCTCTATACCTTGTTATTTTCATGGATGCTTTTCCATGTATTTATACAATGCTTTTGTAAGGGATTTTATGTATGTTAATTCATTTGATCCTCACCACTACCCTGGGAGGTAGTGGCTGTCAGGATTGTTTTGATCCATTGAGGCAGCACTGGTTTGAGGAAGGAACACCAGACTTGGAAGCAGAAATCCTAGTTCGGTCCTAGCTTTAACTTTCTTAGCTGTATGACCTTGGACAAATAACTTTCCCCCTTTAAAGCTGAATTTTATTCTCTATAAAAAGGAGATTCTACTTGGTCTGCTCTGCAGGGGCTGTTATGAGCAAAGGGCTTTGTAAACCTTAGTTCTTTAGAAATGTGTTACTGCTGCTTATTTAAAAATAAAAAAAAATTGAAATCTCTAGAAGTTGGACTTTAGGCACCCATTGTTTGTTGTGAATCATTCATTAGTAAAAAAATTATTTTTCATAATGTATAGCAACAAGTTACATCATATATCCACCAAATAGCTTTTTAATGGTAAGAATTGGAATATTTTATGCATATTAGGTTTCCTTCACTTTATTATTTTTATTTTTGAATGTTTTTTTATTGCATTTTGTTTTTACCTAATTCCCAATAGCCTCCTCCCAAGAGTAATTTAATTTATTTAAAACACACACACACACACACACACACACACACACACACACACACACACGACATTGATAGAGAGATTTCTCTTTTTATACTTAATAAATGTGGGCAAAAATGTTTTTTAAAAGACCAGTTTTAAAAACTGACATATCAAAATTTCAACTCCAGCCCTGTTTTGATCTTCATTTGACAGTGATATGGCTCCTGAGATTTTTTAAAAATTTTCTTTCTCATCACTCTCCTCAGTGTCTCTATTAAATACTTATAACATATATACCATCACTTAAATATACCAAGGATGGTTTTTTAAATATAAAATTTAATTTAAAAAATTAACAAAAATCTATTTTCTTTTCTCCTATAATCAATGTCTTTCCTCCTCCCCCTCTCATCGAAAAAGAAAAGGAAAAACTCTTTTAACAAATATGCATACTCAAGTGGAACAAATTACCAGGAACTAATTTAAAACAACCTTGCTAAATCCTCTTGTGAAACAAAGAAACCTCTTACAAATTACATGAATTTGTCCGATTTGTAAGGCTCACTCATAGATTGGTAGAAGAAAACAGATGCAGTTACCAATAGCAAAGGTTATTTTGGGTACCCTTGGGCCTTTTTCAGAGATAACAAAATGAAATAAATTCTGTTCTAATTAGGGACCTGGCCTATTTGATGCTATTTCTATCCACTGCTGTTTTATAACCATTCTGCATAACCTTGGCGTCCTTGTGCTCTGAAGATGACTTGGATTCTAAGAGGTTATGCCAATGGAACCCAAGTTAGGGCGAGTTCCTACACCAAAGTTAGAAAGGCCAAAGTATGGATGGACCTCAGAAAACCTGGTTTGAGAACTGATCTTTGTGCAAAGCTGCTGATCTTAAACTTGGGTATTTAATAAAATTTTTTCAGGAACAAACTTATATAAACCCATCTCTTAAAGTACAGAGTGAAAGTCCACATGGAATAGATCATGGTCCCTTTCTTAGAAGAGTCTTTCATTGATTTTTGGAATTAAACTGTATTAGCTTCATTCAAACTAAAATTTCAGTGAATTTTTCGACGTCCATATTTCCTGTTTACTCAAGTTTTATTACCTCTGTTGTCTTTTTTCCTTAGTAAAATGACTTGCCTAAAGTCAGAGGCACAGTTAAATCTCAGCACTAGGCCTGAATTCTGGAGTTCTTTCAATTATACCATTCTTAGGGGTGGGAGTTGGGAGAAGAGAGATTTGATTTGTTCTCTGGATTTTCAAATCTCTGATTGTCCTGGATGATCATACCTCTGGGCCACTTTGTAAAGAAATACATGCTTATAGTATGGGATCCTGCCTTCCTTTTCCATATAAACCAGTTCATTGCAAAATATTAAACTCACTCTGCAAACAATTTCCATCACACAATATAACCGTGTCCCCAAGTTAGAAAAAGATTATCTGTGATACATCTTTAAATGGATTATTTTATTTTAGCCAACAAAACCCTAACTATAAGAAAATCCATTTTTGTGCCAGGTTTAGGGTGAGTTTCTGCCAATTAGTGGTTTTAATTTCATTTTATTCTTTAGCTAGGAAAAGGCCTACTAAATGAGAGACTCTGAACTGCATTAGAAGTTGTTAACTTGTGTGCTTTCCTAATAAGGAAACTTTACTAATGGTCACTGGACACATCCACTATTGCCTTTACCATACTCTTTATTTAATATATTTCTGTGTCATTATAAGTGCTTTAAAATTAGATGGTAGCTTATGTTACTGTAGTCATGACTTGGCAAATACTGGAAGCCCTGGTGCCCTCTTCTAGACCTGCTCTGGGGATGTGACCAGACCAGAGCAGAGAGAAACTCTGCTATTTCCTACCCATGTCACCCATTTGCTTATATGTCATATATAGTGAGTATTCTCTCCCCAAGAACAGTATAGTAAAAAAAAGAAACTGGATTTGGAATCAGAGGCTTTTGAATTGAGTTCCAACTGATATTTGCTGTGTAAACTTAAGTATGTTTAATTTCCTCATACCTCAAACTGCCTCAGTTTCCAGTTATTTAAAAGACAAGTTGGGCTTGATGCCCTCTAAGGTTCCTTTGGATTCTATAAATCTAAGTTACTTCATGTTGGTTGCTTCGTGAACAGTAGTGGTGGTGATGATGGTGGTGGTGGGGTATGTGTGTGTGTCAGTATGTGAATGTTGTGAATGGGGGAGCAGGGATAGATTAGATATCCTCTCAAGGCCTCCTCTAGCTCTAAGGTTGAAGAGATTAGCTTAAAAGGGTCTCCCACTGCATCCAGAGCCATCTCCAGTTGTTCTGATCTATCTCTGGCCACTGGACCCAGATGGCTCGGGAGGGGAAAAGTGAGGCAGGTGACCTTGCACAGCCCTCCCTCACTTAAATCCAATTCACTTGCATGTCATGGCATCACTTCCATGTCATGGTCCTTTGAGAACAAAGAATAGCCAACCACCTCTAGTTCTAATATTAGCTTGGCCACTCCTTAATCATGGAGACGGGCCGGAACGTGTGATAATTTTCTCCATCATAGAGACAACAGAGGAAGGCTTAGGGCTCAATCGGTGCCTATAGATTGGTTTAACCATATTTTAAGGATATCTAATTTTTTTTTAGGACTGCCAGCAATATTTTCCCTCACAGCAACAAAGAAATAACTATCCTTTAAATAATTAAAAAAAAAATAGGACGTTCAGAACTATGTTGCTATGTTCTACCTTGATGAAATGGCTTTAATACGAGACCTGAGAGCTTTGCCCTCCAGATATGTCAATGAGAGAGGTAATATTCACCTGAAAGTCGAGACATCAACCTTGTGATATCATTGGTCCTCTTTGAGAATGAAGGAAGAACAACAATGGTGATCACCATAATAGCTAAGATATAATACTTTAAGGTTTTCTAAGTATTTTACATATATGACCTCATTTGGTCCCCAAAACTGTCCTATGAAATAGCTGCTATAATTATGTTTTCCAGATGAGACAACTGTAAGAGCGATGGGGTGATTTGCTCATAGTGACACACCTAGAGTCTGAGGCAGGATTAGAACTCAGGTCTGATGTTTTCTGACTCCTGCTTCTCAGTGGGACCTTTCTGATTCTTAGCACAGTTTTTGAAATCAGTCTTCTCTTGCTTTTCAGTCAGTTCTTCATTATGCTGGGTTCTTTGAGAAAATTCGGTGCCTCTTTTCTTAATTATCTACTACCCTCTTTGTCCTCCTTAATTTTTTTCAAGTTTGTTGACTTTTATTGGTTTTAAAAAAAAAACTCTTTACAATGGCAATCAATTTCCTTTTGCCAAATTATCCAAATGGCATAAACCAGATCAGAAATGGGAGCTTAAGAGGTGGAAAGCTAATAACTATGACCACTGGAATTTACGAGACAGTAAGCATGTTGAGATGTGAGCAGGGAGGCTTGGGTCAAAATGATGGTGGAGAGGGGAAGGTGTCCCAAGAGGGGGCAGCGGCAAAAACCTTTCCTTTAGTTGGGAGTGGGAAGCGAAGAAGGGGGCAGGATTTCCCACGTGGGAGCGCTAACTGTAAAGACCTGTCCGAGGAGTAAAAGGCGGTGCCGGCCCCCAGGCCCGGTGCTCACAAGAAGGCGTCGCACCAATCTTGAAGGCAGCCAATGCAATCCCGAGACTGTTTGGCATTAGCTCCGCACATGTTGTTGAGCCACTCCTGGAAATGGCGTTCGTTTTTTTTCAGCAGCAGGAAATGGCCTAGAACCATATAGGCCTTGTCGAAACCCCTGTCCTCGAGCTTTTTGCCTAGCACTTCTCCGATACCCGCTAGGCACCTCACGGACTTCTCTCCCATGGGCTCGGCCACGAAGTCCTGGTGTTTCTGGGAGGTCGACATGGCTTTTCAGCCCTGTTCGGCTCCGGCCCCGGCCCTGGCTGCGGCGCTCGTAACGGTCACCAACCCAGCATCCGGCCTCGGCCGCCGCGGCCTTAATCCCGCACGGGCGTGTGCGGGCTTCCGCTTCCGGGTTGTCGAGGTCCTTTGTCCTCCTTTCTTAGAGTAATGTTTTCTTTTTCTTCTTGCCCTTTTTCTTCAGGACCCAACGGAGAGCAGCTTAGTGAAGCCATCCTGTGATCTAGCAAAGCAGAGCTTTACAAGAAGCGGCTCTGCTTCATTGCATTTTGGGTTTCGGTTTTCCCTAGCCCGTTTTCCATCATCACTCCCGTTCCTCCCAGAGAAGGATAAATTTGGGACAACGAGGAAGGGGAGAGATGATATTGGAAAATGGCTCATTTTGGTCACCTTTAGTCGTTGTGTTTGATTCACAAGAACACACGTAGGGAGGGGAAAAAAGCAGAATTGAATAAGCACTTATTGAGCATCTGTTGTATGCTGAGGCCCTATGCAGAGGAAAAAAAGAAAAAGTGCCCTTAAGGAATTAAAATATGTAAACTATTTTGAGGAGAAAGCTCTAATCCTCTCTCCTTGCTCCATTTTTTTTTTTTTTTTTACCTTGTCACTTCTGAAGGCCTGTGGGGACAAGTCTCGCTTCTGTTTTTGAAGAAAAAACCTGCAGAGAGATAGAAATACTGGGATAGTTTAGAATTCCCCAACCCCCTTCCCAAACCGATGCTTCTGTCTCCACGTGCAGTGTTTTCAATTATGCTTATGAAGAAAAATGGTTCTAATAAGGTGATGGAAAATGGGGCTTGATAAAGGTTGAGAATTTTGAGCGGAGTAATTAGGCTATAACCATGTGGAACTGAATTGGCTGATTAGTCTAATTAGTTTAACTTCCTTAAGTGCCGTGAAAAACTCAAGGGTAGTGGCCTAGAAGGGCTGTCTTTCCTTGTTTATTTAAGATAGATGATGGAAAAGGTTCTGTCTTTTTTTGCTTTGTTTTGTTTTAATCAAGATTCTCTTTGTTCGAGCTTCTCATTCTGGACTTAGCACTGGACTTTCAATTCCTTGTTACGAATTGCACTAGATAGCCTCTGACATTTCTGACACAGCCTGCAATTCTATCATTATGTTCCCTGGATTAGAAGGTTTCCTTTTTAGAATAGCTAGTAAAAATTAACAGGCTACTTAATTTAGCTTTCTTTTTGTAATTGCGTATTTGACAAACATCAATGTCACTCAACACATTGTTACCACTTAAAGATGCCCTTGAATTTTAAAAACAAAATTGTCCCTTGTGTCAAATATTTTAAAGTCAAAAAGCCATACATTGGCCATATTTGAAAATATCTCTAAGAAGGCAAGTAGATTTTGTATTTGTAAGTACTTTGGAGTTGTGATTTGTCATTGTATTAAACGATTAAATCTTTACAAATGTTTTTTTTTTCCTTTTTTGATGCTTTTATCCCAGAAATACTTAGAGGTCTGTACCCCAAAGAAATAAAGGATTTCTATGTAGAGAAATGTTTATAGCAGCTTTTTATGTGCTAGCAAAGAATTGGAAATTGAGTAAATGCCCATCAATTGGCGAATGTTTGAACAAGTTGTGGTATATGATTGTGATGGAATACTGTTGTGCCATGAGAAATGACAAGCAGTATTCTTTCAGAAAAACCTGGGAAAATGTATATGAACTGATGCAAAATGAAATGAACAAAATCAGAACATTGGGCATAATATTAGCAATATTTTATGATCAATTGTAAATGACTTAACATTCTCAACAGAATAGAGATTTGAAGAATTTATGTTGGAAAATGTTCTCCATTTCCAGAAAAAGAAGTGATGGAATCTGAATGAAGATTGAAACATACTTTAAAGCTTGCTTTATTATTATTGTTATTTTCGTTTTTGTTGTCTTTTTGCAACATGGCTATGTCAAATCTCTTGACTTCCAATCTAGTACTCTTTAAATCTTGATGCTTGTGAGGAAGCTGTTAAATGAATCCCGCAACATGGAAATGTTTTGCATGACTGCATATGTATAATCTATATCAAATTGCTTGCCTTCTCAAGGAAGGGAGAAGGAAATTGGGAGAGAGAAAATTGGAAACTAAAAATTTTTTTAATGTCAAAATTTTGTTACCATGTAACAGAAAAAATAAAAGGCATTGCTTTTGTATTGCCGAGGCAAACTTGTAGGAAGATCAGGTGAATTTATATTGTTTTGCCTCATTTTATAGGATAATTTGTTTTTGTAAATACGATAAAGCGAATCTTTGTATATTTGATCCTATTTCCTAGGTGACTTTCATTATCTTATTGCTGAAAAACTCCTCTGGAGGTAACTACCTGCCAGTGCAATAAAATCACACCAACATATGCTGCAATTCTTTAAAAATTATACCTAATACATAGATCCTTAATTTTGTTGGTGTGGAAGAATCAATGCTGATTGCAACCCTTCTATAACTTAGTGCTTTTTCTTATAACCTGAAAAATTCATAACTGCTTTTGATCTAGTGATTGGCCTCCCTGAATTTAGAATTGTCTTTAGACAACTTCAATGAGTTAGAATAATTTTGTATTATTAGAGCTGGAAAGGAACTGAGAAGGCCTGGGTTTCAGATGTCCCTTCTGACCTCATTAATTGTGTTATATTACTCTGGGTAAGTCATTAAACCTATACGTAGGTTAAATCATCTGTAAAATGATAGAATTGGACTCAATGGCTTCTAATGCCACTTACAGTTCTGAAACCTATCATCATCCTATCTTAGTACTGGAGGATGTGCCAGTTATCCTCGGAGATCATCTGCAAATTTACACACATGATTGTTCACATGTCTCTCCTGTTGATTTGTAAGCTCCATGAGGGTAGAAACTTTTACCTTTCTTTGGTAAGTGTTTAATTAATGTTGTTGTAGTATGAGACATTAAGCCTTGTGTAGATCAGACTTCTCAAAGCAACTGAAGCCCAGAGAGATTAGGCTACAAATATAATTGAATAGATACATCAGGATTAGAATTCAGACTCTTGAGTACAATCCAGTACTCTTTCCACTAAACCTTGATTGTCGTGTGGAAACTGCTAAAAGTCAATCAAGAATCTATTAAGTACCTATTTTGTGCCAGATTCTGGGCTAGAAACTTAAGGAGACAAGACCAAAAATGCCTGTCCTCAAAAAACTTTTATTCTATTGGGGAAAGGAATGTCAAAACATTTGGTGTACTAGAAAGTGCTTTAGTTTTGCATATAAATCCTTTAGTTCTAGTTGCCTCTGCCTAGCCAGATTCCCTCCAGCTCGTTCCCAGACAATATCTTTCTCTTCTTCCAAGGAAGGCTTTTTTTTTCCCTTTCTCTTCCAATTTCACTTGATATTTATTCTCACTTCTTTATTCCCTTTCCTTTCAATCTGTATGTGACAGCAGATGTGGTCCTGGACTCTTGGCAGTTACTAAGTACATATTTGTATATTGAATATTTGTATTTCTGACAACCTCTTAAAAATGTTAGTTATTGGGAGAGGGAGAGGAGAGACAGTTCCAGCCTGGGTTAAAGTGTTGTCATTCTGTACAGATAAACACTAACTTAAAACTTTAGATGAAGTGGGAGGAATAGGGATCTGAGTTCTAGTTGTGGGCTGGCTCCGTTGCTAATATACCTCTTTGTTTGAGTTAACTCTTCTGACAAGTGGCGGAAGAATTAACAATGACATCTCAGCTCTGCCACTTAGTACCTGTGTGAACTTGGGAAAGTCACACAGTTTCTCAGAGCCTCACTTTCTTCATCTGAAAAAAGAGAGGATTGGGCTTCACCTTCCAGCTCCAGAACTACAATCAGTGATGTCACAGTATTGTTGCTATGATACAGTGAAATCCAAAGGAGTTTGAAAAATAACATGATCATGTACTGATAAGTTTTACTGACTCCCTCCCTCGTTTTCTTTAAACATATTGTAATGATACAGCTCTCTAGGAAGGGGGAGTGAGAATTTAATATCAGTAACAAAAAATAAGTGAAAAAAAATATTGTTACAGTATTTATCCTATTAGAAAAGTATTTCTTTTCCATGATAAGTAAAATACCATTAAATTATAAAGATTATGCTGATTGATGTCCTCCCCTAATTCCTCTTATGATATGACGATGTCCCTGAGTTCTCAAGGGTCATATCAGAAGAGCACAAGCTCAGGATGGCAAGTCAGGTGATGGACTCTGATTAGTCTGTTGTCTGAGGACCCACTTGAGTTCAGAGGCTCTCATCACTAGAAGGTGGCCATGAAATGATGGACCTTTCTGCTTGTGAAACCATAGGCGCAGTATCCATGGTAGTGATAACAGATATCTTGGAAATGTGGAAGAAGGTGTGATTGAAATAGTTTAGTTGGAAGTGAAGTTTGGCAGAGAATGCTTGGGGGAAAAAAAAGAACTTCATTTGGGAATGAGAGAATCTCTCATTTTTTATTTTATTTTTATTTTTTGGCTTTGTTATTCCAAATGCCCAACTTCCTTCCTTTCAGTAAGAATGTGCCACATAAGATATACATCTGGCTCACTGGAACATAAGTAATTTTAACTGCAAATAGAAAGACTTAAAAGAATTTGAGTTAGGAGCAAGTCATTCTGTTTTTAATTAGAATGTCTAAAGTGGAAGCGTGAAGCCAAAGGTTCATGGAGTTGGCAGTAAGAAGTTTAGGAATGTTTAAGAAGAAATTAGTTGAGGGCCAGAGACATTTTAAGTCACTGTTGCCCACTTCATGGCCCTAGTTACCCTTCTGACTTAGGTGAGACTTAAAGTTTAGCAGTTTGAAGGCCTTTTTCTCAGTCTCTTCCTTAGTGCCTGTGGGTATGAGGGAAGACCAAAGCTGGTAATCTGTGCCTCTTAGATCTCTCCAACAGATGGGACTATATACTACAAGTGGGAGGGAATGATTGGAGAAGAGATGCAGAAGGAATATGGTAATAGTTGTTCCTGGCTTGGAAGTGGGGGAATAGAAATAAAACTCCCTGGGTGTCCCAGTGTAAGTAGTAGGTATGGGAGGGAAACATACGGCAGCAGACCTAATGTGGTACTATTGCTACTCCAGGGTTATTGTGAGGCTCAAATAAGATAAGGGACGTCCAGCACTTTGCTAATCTTAAATTGCTATATAAATGTGCTTTGTTATTATTACTATTGCCATTAATTGTACAGTCATTAGGCCTCCAGACTGGCCATGACTCCTCCATTCCCTGAACCTTCTGCTGAACTGCTGCTGCTCTCAGATAGGATAAGTAGAACATGATTGGTAAATGTTTAAGGGGAGAGAGGGAAGAGGAAATATGGAGGAAAGACACTTTTTAAGTTAAATCTGCCTTACCAACACTTTCTTAAGTATAGATAATCAACAGTAAGTCAAGCCCGATATGTAAAGATTAGTGATTTTTGAATTATAAATTCTCTCCCACTGAAAAATTTAGTATCTGAAAGCTAATGGGAGCTGGTTCCAGAATATTCCTGCTCTAATCCTAGATGGAACTTTAGATAGCTATGATTCTGTCTTTAAAGAAGAGAGGTACAAATTGTTGATAATTTGTCAAAGGATAATTTTTAATCTTCTTTTTCTTTTGAATCCTCAGTTTCTTATGCATAGGAGGTGTTTAACAGATATTTAAGATGAATTTATTTCTTCCTTAGGTTCTACCCTCATATTTCAGTAAAGTGATTTTAACTTTGTTTTTGTTCTTTTCATTCAGGCCAATGACTAATGATAAAAACAAAACAAAACAAAAATCATGGCAGGACTTTTTGCCATTTGAAATCTATGATCAAGGAAATGTATGAACAGAAAGGAGGGTGGGTAAGAGGTGTAGTGAATGGCTATGTGTGAATAAACAGATGGACAGCTAAAGAGCTGAATGGCATTGTGGATAAGACACTGAATTTGGAATTAGAGAGCCTAGGTTTGAATCAATTTATAACTTGTGTGACTTCACCATTTTGTGCTTACATTTTCTGATCAGTAATATGAGAAACGTTGGTTTAGTTAGCTGAGAAGCTCCTTTATATCTTAATCTATGATCTTGTGTTAAAAGACTTTAAAAGATGTTCTTAATAAGTAAGTCTCTTAACTTCCTAGAACCTCAGTTTCTGCAAAGGTGAAATGGTCACAATAATAGCATTCAATTCACAGGGTTATTGTGAGAATCAAATGAGCCATATGTAAATAGCTTTGCAAATTATAAAGTATAATAATAAATAATAATTTTTATTATTATTAATAACTGTAGCTTTTTTGACTGCTTTAAGGAAGTAGGTTCAGATTGTGCTATTTATTCTTGCCTGAGCACAACTGAAGTTTTTATGTAACTTAATTAGGAACACTCCTACTCTTACATTATTGTTATTTATGTATAAGTCATGAATAAGGGTCTCCATTCTTTAGCTAAGGACTTTTCTAGAAGAGATTACTTCTTAGTCTTTTCAAAGCAATACTAGAAAGGGAAATGCGGGCAGACATGAAGTTTTCCAGAACCTTTTCAAATTTTAGAAAATGGAAACTATTATAAATGTATAAAGCAAGATCTGATTTGTTGGCATAAGTATTACATGCTAATTGGTAGCTGCAATATTTTACACAACTTGAAGACTAATTACAAACATAAGATGACTGAAGGAAATTAGTTCAGCAGTGTCTTGATTGGAAGATCCAAAGATTATTTTTATTTTTAACTGCCCTATATTCCTTCCCTCTACTCCCCAAGTAAAAATTCTTTATGACCACAAATTCCGTTTTATGTGTAGTTTTTGTTAACAAGAACTTGAACATTTTCCTCAAATCTTTAAAGGAAGCAAAATTAGAATTTTTGTTATGATTAAATATTTTTGATTTGTATACATGGAAGCCCCATATCTTAACCATATTTGGTTTCAGCCCAGCATTTCCCCTATAATTAACACCAGTTTGTCAAAGATCTGTGATTTTTTTGATGTTTGCAGTCTAACTTAGTAGATGAGTCTTAGTAAGTTGGTTGGGGACCCAAGTCTTCATTTTTCCATCTCGTGTACTGTCTTTCTATTCTTTTTCTTCCTCTTCTGTGATGTTTTAGGCATAGCCAAGGTCACAGAGATTCAGATTTGTGGGATGTCATGGTCAAGGCAAAAAAAAATGTGAAAGCACATATCATAATTTTGAAATCACTCTAACTAAAATTTCATCATTAGTAAAGTTCAAGTGAATGACAAAATCAGCAAACCAGCTGTTTCTTGCAGAAACACCTTTTTATAAATTGTCAATGAGGGCTGTTGGTGTAAAATCCTTTTCCTAACAAGTCTTAAAAATATGCATGCTTTGCATTTTATGACTGAATATTTTGGGGGGAATTTTTAGTGTTTTCACACTATTACTGCAAATCTACAATCTGCTGTGGATTTACATGCTATATAAAGACAAGGTAATAACCATGTTATTACTGGCTGCCTGTTACTTTTTCTCGATGTTAGTTGGGTTTTTCAAATCAAATTAAGATGTCTTTCTCAGTATGATATTTAAAATATCTTTCGCTATTATGTTTAGTGTTGTACTTAGCTCTCCAAATACAGAGGACAATTAAGTTGAAACCAATTAAAAAAATACAAATATATGAGTTTTTATGTCATTCAAAAAAAGTTTGTCCCAATCAAAATTTGTCTCCTTGGAAGGTTTTACATTTACCTTAGTTATGATACTTTAAAAATGTGAGGAGGCTTACAAGACATCATTTCATATGAAAAAGATCTGGGCATTAAATGGATTGCAGACTTAATAGGAGTATAATATAGCAGCCAAAAACAGTAATGGTACCCTAAGCTGCTTAAAGAGAGGCCTAGGGCTCCGGATTGAGTAGTTCTGTTGTCTTCTATCCTGGTCAGATCTTGCTTAAAGACTGTATTTAGTTCTACATGCTACATTTTGGGGAAGACCTTGATAAGCTATAGAACATCTATGTGAAAGCAACTGGAATAGTGAATGAGTAAAAAATCATTTATCAAGTACATACTGTGTACAAAGCACAATGCTTACCATTTGAGGATTGGTTGAAAGAACTGGGGACCCTTCTGCCTAGAGAAGAATTAGAGAGGAGGATGTGATAGGGGATTTCTGGTATTTCAAGGGCTATCATGTGGAAGAGGGATTGTTCTTTTCTGCTTAATCAGAGAAAGAAGAAGAAACCATGATTGTGCATTTCTAAGATAGGCTTGATGTTAGGATAATCTTCCTAATAACTGTAGCTACCCCAAAATAGACCCATCTGGACCAAAATCTCCTCAGGGAAGACCTGGGTACCATTTATCAGATCTATTTAGTACTTGATTTCAGGTCTTGTTTAGGTCTGGCCTCCAAAGTCCTTTGCAACTTCTGTTATATTCCTTTACATTCTCAGTAGTGGCAAATCTTTGACATTTGTTGGTCAGTTTCATTAAAAAAAAAAAAAAAAACAACCCGAAATAAACCAAAACACAGACTTAAGTCATTTGGAACCCAGTCTGGTAAATAAAGCCAAGTGTGAGGTATGATTCTAGAGGTTCATTAAGAAGCTGGCTGCAGCAGGGTTGTTCCATGTAGGATAGGTTTGAGAAAAGGCTGACAGAAAGGTAGAGGTATTCTGAAAAATGTGAATACTGAGCAGATCTTAACTATGCTGAAGAGATACAAATTAGATGATACTCATCAAAACCTGAATCAAATCATGTGAGCCCAACTGAGGGTTTCATGGTTTTAGATATGAGTCTTCTTTAACAGTCCAAGTTTCAGTTACATTCATTTAAAAACTATGACCTTGGGGCAGCTAGGTGGCGAAGTGGTTAGAGCACCAGCCCTGAAGTCAGGAGGCCCGGAGTTCAAAACTGGTCTCAGACACTTCCTAGCTGTGTGACCCTGGGCAAGTCACTTAACCCCAATTGCCTCAGCAAAAAGCAAAAAAAAAAAAAAAAAACTATGACCCTTAGAACGTCTTGGGTCTGTACCCGGAACAATTCTACAGAGCTAATTTCTGCCATCCTGGGGGTACTTTCTGTCTACCCAGCCAATGTATTATTACTTGCTTTTGCTTATCTAAAATACACACATTTAGATATTTTTTCCTTCTGTGATTTTTATAGTCAGAGAATAAATGTTGCAAACAAGCATAGCATGGGTGTGTGACCATTCTTTCAATTGAGGGAACAATATTGAAGGAGGCTGGAGCCATTGGAAGAGAACCTAGAGATTTCTCAGTACCTGGAGGTGGGGTGACATGTAGCCCAGCTGGCCTTCACGTGATGGGGACCAGGGTAGTGTGTGTTACAAACTTTTCCTCAAAGAAAAATGAAGAAATTGAGAACAGGGGCAGGTTAGGGTAGAAGATGGTCTGCTCAGTTTTGGACCTTTTTAATTTGAAGTGCTGGAGGAATACCCAGGTAGCAGATAATTAGAGATTAGAGTTCAATTGAGAGATTTGTATTTATCTGAATAGAGGGGATCATTGAAGCCTTCCTAGTGAGTAAGATAGTGAGGCAATGTGTGTGTAGAGAGAAAATGGAAGAAACCTGAGGGTAGTTGTACCAAAAAAGAAGGCTTGAATTCCGAGGTAGGAGGAGAATTGGAGGGGGGGTAGTATTAGGGAGAATCATGGGAGAATACATTTAGGAGGAGGTAATCAGCAGTGTCCAGATGTTCCAAAAAATTTAGAGGTTATGACCGAAGGAAAAAATCATTGAATTTGGTCACCAAGGACACTGATACATTGTTGGTGGAACTGTGAACGGATCCAACCATTCTGGAGAACAATTTGGAACTATGCTCAAAAAGTTATCAAACTGTGTATACCCTTTGACCCAGCAGTATTTCTACTGTGCCTATATCCCAAAGAGATTTTAAAGGAGGGAAAGGGCCCCACATGTGCAAAAGTGTTTGTGGCAGCCCTTTTTGTAGTGGCAAGAAACTGGAAACTGAAGGGATGCCCATCAATTGGAGAGTGGCTGAATAAATTATGGTATATGAATGTTATGGAATATTATTGTTCTGTAAGAAACGACCAACAGGAGGATTTCAGAGAGGATTGGAGAGACTTGCATGAACTGATGCTGAGGGAAATCAGTAGAACTAGGAGAACATTATACACAGCAACAAGACTATACGATGATCAATTGTGATGGACATGGTTCTCTTCAACAATGATGGGATTCAAACCAGTTGTTCAGCGATGAAGACTGTCATATACATCCAGAGAGAGGCCTGTGGGAACTGAGTGTGAACCACAACACAGCATTTTAACGCTTTCTGTGAATATTTCCATGCATTTTGTTTTCCTTCTTAGGTTGTTTTTTTCTTCTTCTCTTTCTAGATCTGATGTTTCTTGTGCAGTAAGATAACTGTATAGATATGTATACATGTATTTGTCATGTAATTTATCCTATTTAGCATGTATTAGATTACCTGTCATCTAGGGGTGGGGGATGGGGGGAAGGAGGGGAAAAGCTTGGAACAAAAAAAAAGTTTTTGCAAAAGTCAATGTTGAAAAATCACTCATGTTTTGTAAATAAAAAGCTTTATATATATTAAAAAAAAAAGAATTTGGTCACCAAGAAGTTAGCTCCTTATGATTTTGGAGAGCACAATTTCAGTGGTGGGGATTGGGATGGGAGTTCAGAATTATGGAAGTTGAAAAATGGCTAAGGAGCAAGGAAATGGAGACTGACAGAGCTGTATGATCTCTCTGGAAATTTAGTAACCAAGGGGAGAAGACATTCAGGACAGCTTAAGAGGGTGGTAGGGTCAGAGTTTTTGTTTTAGGGTTGGGGAGACCAAATCATGTTTGTAGGCAGAATTGCTTGGCCTGGGGGATAGGGGAAAAGGAGACACAGAGAGAAGGAAAGAGAGGTAGAGAGAAACCGCTACAAGAGCAAGGACCCAGAAGAGAAGGAATGAAGGTGCAAATGAAAGGGTTTTGAATTTGTGGACTTCAGTTCTGGTAGGCCAGGTGCAATCACTCCAGACCTAACAATGATCACAGGGTCTCTGCCCAATCTCTAAACTGCTGCTCAGTGACCTCCAGACTTTTGTGTCAGTTGCTACTGGCTCTAGTGGACACTGCTAGAGACTCTGGTCAACAGTGGGACCTCTGATAGGACCCCAGAATCACCTGAGGAAGGGAGGAAGCCAGAGAGATTCTGTTCTCCTTCTAAGACTAGTTCCTTAGGGCTTTGTTCCACAAACTTCTTACCACAAAATATGCATTTTGTTGAAACTCTGCCCCTCATAAATTCATATGCAGCTTATAATATTATTTTAGACTTATTCATGAAGCATTTAAAATAACTGCAATGATCACTTTTACTCCCCTCAAAACTCTAAATTAATATTGCAAATAATAATACAAACATATATATATGTATATATATATAAACCTGCAATATTTCCAGTAACCTCATGCTTATTGTTCCAGAGGAAATATATACTTGTAACATAATTGGGAAATTATTTACTGCTTAAGGTGTCCTTAATCCTTTACTAAAGGATTTTAACATGAAATCCTTGGACCATCCTTGTGAACCAACCACTAAATAGGGACTACCATGCTAAAAAGATTACTTCCAGGGGTTTTGACTAGAGTTCTTCTATTAAAGTGGCCTGGTCTAGCCTGTCCTAGACTGTCTTGATGTTGTAATTATAGATCTAAAGGTGAGTGATTCTTTCAGCTAATCGCTAGATGATTCCTGTCTAGCCTCATTCACACATCTTTATCCAGTGATCGATCTCTTTAGGCTCTGAAATTGAATAAGGTTTGGTTCACAGCTACTGAATACTTTTACTTCATTGAAGAGGCAGAATAACCTGAGCCTCCTATAATACATATTAATTGAGTTAGGGATAATACCCCCCCCACACACACACATACCCTAGTTATACTGAGAAGTGTTTTTTTCTTTAGAAAATTGTTTTTTGAATATAGTCTTAGGTTTATAAGCCCTGTGAAAAATGGACAGTCAGCCTATTTGGAAAGTGTAGTATTTTTAATATACTGATTCCTAATTGGGAAATCCTTTGTATCCCATTGAGATCACTACTTTTCATAATTGCCCAATAAAATCAATTTATATAGTGGGAATCATAATTGGCTTCCTTTTCAAAATCTTTACCAAATATTGCTTGTAACCTAGGGGAAATTTATTTAGCTCTGTTATTCTTAATCTGTTAAATGAGGATTATAATAGTTGTGGCCAACCTAGCTAATCAGGTACTGTCAGGATTAATGAGATCATTTAACAATGTACTTTAAGCTCACTGAAGTTTTAGCTCACTTTTAATTAAGTTGCTTAAGTACCAAGAGTAAAGTTACCTAGACCTGGATTCTTGCTCCTGTACGGCTTTAAATTTCACTTTAAAGGCAAAGTGATAGATTAGGTTTAGAATGGACTTTACACTTCCACTAGGTATTTCAAATTATAGGACAGGAGGAAGAGTGGGCTTGGCAGCTCTTGGTGTTCAAACTTGTTATCAGTTTCAAGGCATCTGTAAAGTTAGCTAAAAGTATTTTGGATAAAAAGGCCAGCCAGGTGGCAAAGTGCATAGAGCACAAGGCCTGGAGTAAGGAAAGCCTGAGTTTAAAATTATCCTCAGACACTAATTGTATGACCCTGGTCAGTTCATTTAATCTTGTTTGCCTCAGTTTCCTCATCTGTAAAATGAGCTAGAGAAGGAAATGGGAAACTACTTTATTATCTTTTCTAAGAAAACCCCAAATGGGCTGCTGAAAAGTCATCAAAATAACAAGATCTTGAATCAGATCATTTGTTCTTCAAGTCACATTGGAAAGTGTGATTTCATGTAGGACTCTAAAATTTATTGCATTTCCTTTATTTGTTTGGAATGACCTTTCCTTACTTACTTACATACACTGCCACCTTTAACCAAGACACTGGCAGCGAAAAAAGAAAGTCTGAGTATTTTTTTCCAATGAAGCTTTGTGTCCTATTCTGAAGCATTGAATAAGCTGAATTAGTGGCTGGGGGTCATGTCCTGCTATCCATATTTATGTAGAACTCCCTGCCTCCAGATTGATTTTTACTTTGAGAAGCTTCCCAGGGGCTTTGGTGGCAGGATGTGGGCCATATATCTTTAGGCGCCCAACAGCCTTTTTGTGAACTCCATCAATAAACTTTTCTTCCTCAGCTTAAAAGTCAGATGCCAGTGTTTTTCAGGAAGGTATTTCTAAATGGCCAGTGAATGAGGATACTGTAATAAAAAAATGGCAAGGTTTAAAATAATGTTGTTCTGCATGTCATGGCTGGGGAGAATGGAAGATGAAAAGATGTATTTTTTATTCTTTATCTTACTAAGTCATAATGCTTTATTGCAAGCATATTCTAAGCAATGATTGCATAAGCACATTTTAAAAATAGATTTTAAAAGTAAAAGACTCCTTTATGAACAGAGAACTTCAATAAGAAGTTGTTCATTGGACCATGGGATTTAGAATTGAATTTTATAGGTGACAGGTTAAAGAGTCTTAATGTAAGCTTCTTGAGGGTAGGGACTGTTTCTTCCTCCCCCCCCCTTTTCTTTCTTCCCTTTGTAGCTTCAGTGTGCTAGCATAGAGTGGATGCTTAATAACTGCTTTGGAACTAAATCATTTGTCCAAGATCACAGAGGTAGTAATTTACTATTACTGAGCCAAGACTGCACCCAAGCACCTTTAAACCCATTGCTCCTGCTATTGTACCACATTGCACTTGAGTCATTTTAAATGTTTTAATATTAAACTTTTAATATATGAAGGGCCACATATATAGTCATAAAAGCAAGAAGTCTCACTTCAAAGTAATACTGATTGATTATAATTCGTGTTGTGTCTTGATTTATAGCCCTGTAAAGAAATGTATAAATTTTTTAATTTATTATTTTTTTAATTTTTGCTTTTAAAAAGTTCAGGAAAAAAAGATCTTTCTCTCTGAAGAAGATCAGATTCAAAGAGCAGGAACCATGAATTGGTTGGTTGATGGAGATGCCATTAGCAAGCTAAGAATTTGGGTCAGATTTGGATCTTTCTTGTTTCCAGTTTAAAAAAAAAAAAAAAAGGAAAGCCAGGAGACATTCAGGGAGCTCTGAGATCCAAGGAAAACCTTGGCAGTGAAAAGTGAGGGGCTGGTATTATTCACAGAGGAATAATAGAGGTTACTGTTCTTAGACATTAAGAAGGTAATGAGCACGTTTTCTTTTAAGTTCTGTCGGGGGCTGCTAGGGAATTAAAGGCCTTATTAGAAAAAGCTGTGCAATAAAGCAATCATTCAGATAAACAAACTCGTAATAGTTAAATAGCAGGAATAATTAATTTGTACGAAATCTGTGTTTCACTTAACCCTCAGGATCACTGAACAGAGGGTGAGAAGGGAATTTAAAGATCCTCTAGTCCAGGGCTTCTTAAACTTTTTCCACTAGTGATCCCTTTTTACCCAAGAAATTTTTATGAGACCCCAGGCATATTGGCATATAAAATAGATATACAAATCAAACAATTACTGACAATAAATCATAAAGAAATGTATTTTAAAACAATTCTTTGAGATCTGTGTGTGTGTATATATATATGCATATATAGCATGTATGTACCATATATTTATATATAATTTTACCAATTATCAAAGAAAACTTGTATACTAATGAAATGTGCTTGTTTATTTTTTCATGAAGAATGAAATCTTGGCAGAATGTGTCCTCCGCTGCGGGACACAGAGCATTCAGAAACCCTTATTGTGGCCCTCACATTCAGTCACGCGACCCCATGGGATGTTGCGACCCACAGTTTCAGAACCTGGGGTCTGATGCGCCCTTCTCCGTGCAGAAGAGGAGGACTTGAGAGATGGCGTGACAAGCCATAAGAGGTGAAGCCTCGGACCCTTGTTAGCTGTGACCATGAACAAGCCGTTTAACTGCTTCCTGCCCCAGTTTCCTCATTTGTAAAGTGGGGATAGTGATAGCAAGACCTCCTCTGCTGTTGTGAGGACCAAATGAGACAGTGATTGCAAAGCACTTAACACAGCGCCTGGCACATAGTAGGTACTGTAATTGTTATTAATGAGTGTGTGTAATATGTTAAATATATTTACATGCATTTCATGTGCAAGTATCTGTGAGTGTACATATACACACACATACTCTCTCACACACACACACACACAGAGTGTTCTTTCTCCCTTTGCTGTGGAGGAAACAGTGCAGCCAGGCAGATTCTGTTTGTCTTTGTGCCCTGGCCTCTCCCAGTTAGCTGCCCCTATTTGATCTGACCTGCCCCCCTTCACCCGGTGGCAGCTCCCCAAAGAGCAGGATGGTGACCAGGAGGGTCCTGTTGGGGTGGCTTTACACACTCCTCTTTCCTCCCCTCCCCCGCCCGTTTTTAGAGACAGAAGCTCTCTTCTGTTGGTTCATTTGCAGGAGATGAGCATGAAGAGACCACTGATACTTGGGTTTCTGGGACTGTCCTCTTCCACACCTAAGCATGTGGGGGGTGGGGAGAGATTCGCCAGCGGGCTGTCCTGGGCCTGGCTTGTTCTTCCAGGAATGGGCCCCGCTCCGTGCACGGACCCCCTTGTTGGCTGAAGCCCCCTCAGGATCCATTTTGACCCAGAGTCCTCGTTCTGTTTCTGAATGTCGGTGCCCTTGGCTGGGGCCTTCCTTGCTGCGGGCACAGTGGGAGCTCCCAGGAAGCCCCAGAATTTTGTCCACCAATATCTGACCAAGCTGGGAAGTGAAGGGACGTAAGTTGTCTCTGTCGGAGTCCTGACTGCCCCAGGGTGCCACACCTGAAACACATTTATCCCTAGGGATCCAAGACCCTGCCTTCTGCCTCCTGGGCCTCAGGATCCCAGCAGTGAGGGGAAGGGAGAATGGCAGCTCCCAAGCCAAGTTCAAATCCAGTCTGTGTGACGCTGGGCAAGCCATTTAATCAATTTCTGCTTCAATTTCAGTAACTGTAAAATGAGGATACCAACTTCCAGGATTGTTGGGGAGGATCAAAAGAAATAGTATTTATAAAGCACTTAGCACAGTGCCTGGCATACAGTAGGTACTATATAAATGCTTCCCTTTTCAGAGAGCATCTTGGCCAGAAATTCAGGGGAAGGCAGGGATCTGGAGAGGGCCACAGAGAGGAGGAGATCCCAGATCAACAGTGCTGGGCCACAGTGGCTCATCTCCGGATTCCAGCCGCCAGTTGCTGGTCCCCGGAGTGAAGAAGGCTGAGTAGTCAGCCTCCCTTGGCTTGGAGGCCTGGAGATCCAGAGTTACCTCCTGCATTTCCCTGGCTTTCTCTCAAGGTCTGTCCGAAATTCAGAGCCATTGTCTTCTCCTGCTCTCACTTGCCTTCTCCTGTTCCTTTCTGCCTCTAAGGGTGGCTGTTTAGCCAGCAGTGCTTTGTTCCACTGCTCCTTTGTCATAAGGTCATCACCAGAATCACAGTAGGACTTTCCTGGCTTTCCACTAGTGACCCTCGTTTCCTGCACTGGGTCGACTCCACATGCCCAAGAGCTTGGCGTCCCTCAAACGCCTTATTAAAGACCAGGACTGTGTTTAGAAGAATCGCACCTGTTTAACCCATCTTGGATTACTTGCTGTCTAGGGCAGAGAACACAAGGTTTCGAAAAGGTTGAAAACCATCTTTGCATGTATTTAGAAAAATAAAAAGCTTTAAAAAATAACCAGGGTCCTGCACATCAGGCAAGGCCAAGAGCAAATGATGGTCCAGACACACCTTGGCTGAAGAGATTCTATGTTGTTGAAAGACATGTTTCAAACCAGTTCTAGTTATTCAGTGATGAAGAGAGCCATCTACACCCAGGGAGAGGCCTGTGGGATCTGAGTCTGGACCACAACGTAGCATTTTCACGCTTTCTGTTGATGTTTGCTTGCATTATGTTTTCCTTCTCAGGGTTTTTTTTTTTCCCCTATAAAGTATACACACATTCGATTTGTCAAGTATTTTAACATAATTAACATGTATTAGACTTCCTGCCGCCTAGGGGAGGGGGTGGGGGGAAGGAGAGAAAAATTTGTAACAGAAAGCTTTGCAAGGGTCAAAATGCTTATGTTTTGCAAATAAAAAGCTTTAACAAAAAAAAGAGAGAGAGAGAGAGATTCCATGTTGATGGATGGATGGTGGGGAGATGTTTGCCAATGAAGGAGGGAGGGGGAGACCTTAGACCCCCATCTCAGCCAGTGGTCCTGAGTTCTCACACAGAGTGGGGACCAGCTGTGGCTTCAGAGGGGAGAGGTGCCTTATGGCTGGGTTGTCATCAGCTGCCACAATCCCCAGCATCCTCCAAGGGCCTCTGCAGAATCCAGGCAGTGGACATACTACTGCAGGAGCTGCGGTTTTCCCTTTCCTCCCTCTGACTCGGTGTCCAGCAGACCCTCGGTTGCCCTCATCTCCATTTCTTTCCTGCTGCCCCGACCCCCTATTCCAGATTGGAGCTCTGACTGAGCTTGCTCCCTCCTTGCCTTTTTTAGTGAAGTGGTTGCTGCCTTTTAGTCATTGATTGGGAGTCTACAGTTATTTGACTTTAGGGAAGATTGAAGAAGTAGAATTTTAGGCAACTACGTTTGAGCTTTGGGATACCACTATCAGGTTTCTTATTGCTAATTATAGGCTGAAACGTAGAATACTTCCCCATTATATTTGGAGCAGAAACGCTGTAATCTACTGCTGGAAAGGGCTTTGGAAGGTATCTAGCCCCGAGGCCTTTCATCTTTTGCCCCTAACTGTGAAAGGAGTCATCCTTTTAAGAATTCCAAGTAATTTACATTTTAAAATGTTTTCTGACACCCGAGACTGGATGAGCAGAGCTTGGGGTTAGAAGTTATTTGTTTCCTTTTTTGGTAGGGTGTAGGACTTCATCAGGGCCGGTTACCAATCTTGTTGGAGGGGCTTTCCCTTCCCAGCTTCCTGCTATCAGGGTGGCCTCTTTCCTCCTAATTGAGATTCTCTTGAGTTTATGATCCCACATATGGCAACCAGCTTCTCTTCTTCTAGATTGTTGATTTTGTCTGCGGTGTAAGATTCTTTTAACTGTCAGCTTTTGGCAAAATTGGCCTGGGGTTATTTGCAGTCTCTATTTTTAACTCTGTGCCCCCAAATGTATTGCACAAAATTAGACTTTAGTTAGCTCATAGCTCCCCACCACAGCTTCATATCTAGAATTTGTCGTTTGTTTTCTGGCTTTAAAGCAAAACTCTAAGATGGAAATGCATAATCTTCTTGAGACCCTTAATGTATTTTAGTTTAAGAGTTATAATTGAGAGGTGCAAAAGAAACCCAGTCTCCTTCTTTCCTTCCTGAATACATCTTGTCTTTATTCTAGGACTAAGAAAGAAATAGGACATTTTTGCAAATTGAAAGCCAGTCAAATATTTTAGTACAATAGAGCTTAAGTTTCATTCCCCCAAACCCCATCATATTGGGGGACACCACCTTCCCATTGCCACAGCAGTATATTCCAAGGTTCCTTTCCCCCCCTTTGAAGCAACTCAACCTTTTTTTTCCTTGCTGCCATTGCATTTATTTGGGTTTTTTTTAAGACTCCAGTCAAATCTTGCCTCTTTTCTCTCCCTCTCTTGCCTGCCTTGAATGCTAGACCCTGCAAAGATCTAAGGTATCCTGAGCAAAAGGACTAGGTTTAAAATCCGCCCCCCAGCAGGGGTTGGATCAATGGATCTTTGATCCAATGAGTTCCCCAATCCTCTTGATGAAATGAGAATGCTGATCTTTGTTAGAAAAGGGACATTTCCCTAGGAGCTGGATGTGGATTCTAGCTGGACACTGAAGGATATATTCTTGGATTGAAGAATCCTGCTTGGTCCCCAGGACTGGAAGGTTATATTGCAGAGGCCTAGTGGCTCAGGGGCCCCTTGTCCCTTGTGGTCTGTAAAAGATGCTCCTCATCCTCTTCCTCAGACTTCTAGCCCAAGGAGGGAGCTGGAAGGGATCTTTCTTCCTCTTAAGTTACTCCATCATCTTGCATGTAATCTTTAGAAGGGTTCACTTTTTCCATGTGGTTCTGAAGTGCCCATCAGTCCCTGGGGGACTTTGGACCAGTTTGTATGGGTTTTGGCTTTCATAATGAATGGACCAAAGTAGTTCCCAAAGTTACATTTTGTAAATGTGGAGGAGGGAATAAGATGAGCAAGGTCTTGGGAGTCAGGAGTGTCCATGGCATGTCTAGGTAACCACTAGTGTGCCATTTTGGTGGGAGGAGAAAGTTTGTGTATGAGAATCATAGAAATATAAAAATAATATTAAAAAGTAAAAACTTGACAGTGGAGAGTGCTGAACTCTGTGCTCATGAATTTGATTTGAGTCCATATAGATCCTTCGAGGGTTCTTGAGCAAAGGATGATATTAATGTGTACAATGTGTGGAAGATGCATGGGAGGGGATTATTGGACCCACTTTTGTTATCCACTGCAAGACTTCAAGCATTAGGTAATGTGCCCTCACATGCGTGATAGCAGTGGAAATGGAACAATGAGAAGGCTATATAAGAGACTGCCGGGAAGAACCTATAGAACCTATAGAGAAAATTAAGAAGATTCCCTTCTATTATTTGTTTTACAATTTATATTATAAAATATAAATATATATAATAAATAAAAATGTATAAATAATTCATATTATTTGTCCATAATACTGATGACTTATGAAAATAGAACTTAATGGAATGAGACAGCTTGTTTTACCTATTACTGAACTTGGCAGTCAACTGGATATGAGAATTCTTTCTACCCCCAGTACTTAACTCAGTGCCTTGTACATAACTAAATATTTAATAAATGCTTCTTTAGCTGGACTGGATAAAGTGATTAAAATGGATATGTTACAGTCAGCTCTTATCAGCTGCTGAGAACTGATGGTTAAATTCATCATGAATATTTAGACCTGGGAAATGGGCAAGCAAATGAGGATTTTTGTTTTCTTGATTATCTGCAATTAAGAAAGTAATTTAGCTTAATTTTGTGGCAGACATATTTTTCCCCAAAGAGATAATTGTTAAACTTTTACCAGTCTGGTAAAAGTTTTTTACTTCAACCAATGGGTTCAAGGTCATGAGCTTTCAAGAACCATCCTAATCTGACTCCCTTTGGGTGTTCAGTCTTATTTTTTGATTTAGTTCAATTGGCATTTATTAAGTACCTACTATGTATGCAAGAAAACATGGCAATTTAGGCATATGGGCTAGCTAGAGAACTCCTTGGTGAATTGACTTAGAGTCAAGAAGATCTGAATTTTAATTTGATCTCTGGTATATATTGGTTTTGTGGTCCTGGGTGAGTAACTGAACCTATTAAAGTTCTCACAACTTAAAAAAAATTTTTTAAAGTATAACTTTTTATTTTCAAAATATACATATGGATAATTTTTGACATTCATCCCTACCAAACCCAGTATTCTATTTTTTCCCTCCCTTCTCCCCACCCCTTTCCCCAGTTGGCAAATGATCCAATATATGTTAAACAGATGCAATTCTTCTAGTATGTATTTCTACAGATACCATGCTACTTCAAAAAGGGAAAAAAAATGAGAAAGAAAGCAAAATGCAAGCAAACAACAACAAAAAGAGTGAAAATACTATGTTGTGATCCACATTCTGGGTCACATAAATCTCTAAAAACGGTTTTATTTGTTGTTCAGGCATTTCAGTGATATCTATACTTTATGACCCTGTTTGGGGTTTTCTTGACAAAGACACTGGAGGGGTTGGCTAGTTCCTTCTCCAGCTCATTTTACAGATGGGGAAACTGAGGCAAACAGGGTTAAGGAATATGGCCAGGGTCACACTGCTAGTGAGTGTATGAGGCTGGATTTGACCCTATGAAGATGAGGCTTTCTGATTCTGAGCCCAGAAAGAATCCATTTAAATGGGTGAATCTCTTCTAAACCTTCTAAGATCAGGGCTACCTTCCCATACTCTTTATTCCTCAGCCCTGTGACCATGCTGCTTACATGTTTAATGCAACCCTTTCTACAAGCCTAGCATTAATTTGGTGATTTCATGGTGCATATGTATCAGACATCCTGATAGGAGGTCTCAGCAGAACCTTGGAAACTTCACTGTTTTCATTTAACAGTGTGGTAGTGAGGGACTGTTGGAAGATACCCAGAGATCAGAGATTGATTCAGGTTCACTCAACTGGCCCAAATCTTTTTTTGTAGAGTGCTTTCTCTTTGGTATAGTTTACTAGAGGAAATTCAGAAGATTCCCTTATATTATCTGTTTTACAATTTATATTATAAAATATAAATATATATAATAAACAGAAATGTATAAATAATTCATATTATTTGTCCATAATACTGATGACTTATGAAAATAGAACTTAATGAAATGAGACAGCTTGTTTTACCTATTACTGAACCCCATCTAAATCTCTCTGCTGCGAATGAGATCACTTTAGTTGTATTTATTCATGCTCTCTTTGTAAGCTTCTGTTTTTCCTGTGATACTCCTGTAACCCACATCCCTTTTTTTTCCCTTGATTGCTTATTGTTGCTGAATTTGGGGATCTTGGGGAATACCATGACAATGAGAACCATAATGTAGCTGCAAAAAAAATTAACGTGATTTTTTTTAAAAAGTAGGAATAAGTATAAAGGAAATTGTGTTTCTCATCATGGCAAGGGCAATCCTTGATAATTAATATCCCTGCAGAGTGGATTGTTTTTATGAGCATATTGGGTTTGATCTTGGTAGAAACCTCACTGAGCTAGGCCAGAGAATACTTAAAAGACTTTCCTCCAACAGTGTTTCCTATGCATGGATAAAAATCTTCAAAGATTTCTTGTAAGAAACCAGTGGAGACAACTTTGTTCAACAACTCTGCATTTCTATTCTAGGAAGACATCAAAGCCTTCACGCCTTATATCATCCCGTGTATGAGGGCTGATCCCTATGTTTTGCATTGTGTAACATTTTTTAGAGTGCTTCTGTTATGCTAACAGAGGTAAGGGAGCATGCTGGGCTCCAAGCCCAGGTCAATTCCTGACCAATTTAGGTCAGGAAGACCTGAATTCAGATTTCATTGTCTCTGACACTGGACTTGTGTTCCTGGAGAATTCCTTAGCTATTATATGTCCCAGGCAACTCCCTAGGATTTATGTATTAAACCTGGAGGAGCTGACGCCCTGTAGTGTTGGAGGATGTTTCCATGATAGGAATGCCTTTCAAAATTTTGGCAATGCCTTTCTCTTTCTTGCAATGCAGCAAGAAAAATAGTAATATGGACTGTGCTGGAGGTTTATTTGGTATAGGCATTTCCTAGCAATATCCAGGTATATTGGTACATTTTCTGCAACTGATTATCTTAAGAGAATTTCTTAGAGTAGAGAAGGCCACATAAGTGGCCCATAACACTACCAAGTGCAGCTTAAACCAGATTAAAATGTAATTGGGAAACAATTTATTTTAACAAAATAAATAAAAATGCAATAAAACAAGATAATATTACATTTTAAAAATTGTTAAATCCTTTAATATGGCTTAATGTTTCCCCATTTCTATTGGAGTTATTGTCTTTGAGCAACAAGAGGTTAGTGGTAGTATTTATTTCCAGGATCCTGTGGCAGTATTTATCAGAGATGGGACTCAAATGCAGATTTTCCTGGATAGGCCAGATTCTATCCGTTATGCGACACTGTCTTAATAATTTTTTGTATATGTTAAAAGGACACCAAGAAACATGGAACTCTAGCTCTTATAGAACTTAGTAAAATAAAATTTATTCAAAGGGAAAAAAGGTTCTTCTTGTTTGCTCCTGCTAATTATGTAGAGCACATGGAGATTTTATGACCAGCTTCGTGGTTTTCACTTATAAACAAACCTACATGAAAGAACATTCATTGATAAAAGTAGCAATTAACAGGTTTGTCATCCATTGTAAATTATACACATAAAAACCTGAAATGTAGTTTTACTTCCATTAACTGTGTCTATTTTCCTGTTTTGGCATTGGTTGTAACTTGAAAAGAGTGAGCTATTAATTTCTATCCATTTTCTTCTCTCTGTAAAGTCCAGCTGGGATGGAGCCTGTAGGTGATTCAGTGAGCTCACTCAATTGGGGAGAATGAGAGATGGGGCAGGTCCTACCTAGCTCTGAACGTTCTTGAGCAAGAAAGGACATGTGTCGAGCCATGTTTGAAGAAGATTAGCATGGAGACTGTGCAGGATAGATTTGGGGGGATGCAGGTTGGAACAGGGATGGTATGAGTACTCAGGGACTGAATTATGCTGGTACTTGACAGCTGTCAATCAGTGTCACAACACATCTCCAAGAGGGATGAACAGGCATGAGGAGTTCCCAATTCAAACAGATTTTTTTCTGTCAGTAGGACAAAGGAGGGAGGAGACACCAGGGAGGGAGAAAGGTGCAAGAAAGGTGGGGAAAGGGCACAATCCCTGCTGAAGGGGAGGAGCAAGGCAATGGCAAAAGCGGCTAGGGTAGTCTGCATATCTACAGGGTCTTATAGCTGCACAAATATCCCTGCCTGGCCTAAACTGACCAAGAACACACAGGGAATCCAGTTTGGGATACAAACAACAAATTATGTGGGGGGGAGGTGCAAAAGGGGGGCCCTTGTGTCAAAAACTAGAATGTACCAGCGAGGTATGCACTGGATCAAGTGGGGGAGTCTCTGAAGGAAGGCAAAAAGGAGGACCCAGCTGAAGCTTACAGAAGCCAGGAAAGGCAGGAGGAGGGAGAGCTTCTAAACTTGGGAGTCAGGAACTGCAGGATGAGGGAGGAATATCATAATTGATCAGAATATCAGATCATTTCCAAGTGTACAGTTGGCCATCGGGTGATGATTGCGCCAGCAAGTCATAAAAGGACTTCTGCTAAGAAGTGGAGGGCCTTTGATTGTTTTTCAGTGGTGGGAATATCCTGAGTTCTGAGAACTGGAATCTTTTGAATTACTGAATGAGTAAGCCTCCACAGAAGACTCCGTTCTGTACTATATAGTGTCTTCACTGCTAGAGTTTTTCTAAGTTGAGTTAGAACAAGGCAATTCCAGAAAAAACACTTGGGGGTACCACCTGATGGGTCTTAAGAAATGCCTGACAAAAAATAGAAGCAAAAAAAAAAGAAAGAAAGAAAAATAAAAAAAAGAACTGTTCAGATGAGACTGATGTCCTAAAAGTTATCTTTAACAAGGTTAAACATGCTTATTTCCGAGAAGAGTTTACTCATTCTGATTTATTAAAAAAATTTTTTTTGAATTCTTTGTAAGTATATACAGTGATACTTTTTTTAGTTCAGACTCATGAGTATAGATTAAAGCATATTTTTTTTACTTTGTCTTATTCTTTAAATGTATTTTCTTTTGCAACATAACCAATAGAAAAATAGGTTTTGTATGACTTCATGTATAATTGATACATTGCTTGCCTTCTCAAGGAGTTGGGAAGGTAGAAGGAAGGGATAAAATTTAAAACTCAAAATTTTTTTAAAATGTTAAAATTTTTTAATGTAATTGGGAAATGTTTAATGAATAATTAATGAATAATAAATAAAAATATATTTTCAAAAATGACCCATATTTCATATGTGTGCATGTAACACTGACTGGTATATAGATGAATAATTTAATATTGCCATGGATGGGTTTTAATGAATTGTTGTGGTCATTGAAGAATTATCATCTGATGACAAATCCTTTGGTGATGGGCTTCAAGCTTAACTTGTGGGGTTCTCAGACCTTGTAGCTCATTGTCAAGCCCATATTCCAGATCTTTTCAGGTGGGTATGGGCCCATGAGAATTGGTGCTCTTCCTTTGGCATGAACTTTGAGAACTGAGTAACCTCCTTCCTTGATCATCATCTGCTCATGCTCTAAAGGAAAATTAGTATAGGATTTAAAAGTAATTCTATTAGTAACAATATTTTTAAAGTAATCTTTTGTGTATGAGATAATATGCCTGATAATGTTCAGTTTTAAGTAAATGGCACCTGTCTATTTATCTATTTAAAATCATAAGATTGCAAATAAAAAACACCATAGTTTAGACAATGGTTAGCTTACCAAAAAAAAAAAAAAATCTGAAAGAAGCAACTGAGCCAGAGTCTCTCCACCCCCCTCCCTCATATCAACTGTCAATTTAGAAAAGAAGATTCCTATTGCAAAATTCATGAAGCTTTAGAAATAAGGTTAATACTATCTATACTTGTCAGTGCTGACCAGCTCATCTTTTAGTGGTCGCCTGACTGTTGTACATGGACCATTTCATTAAGCTGTGCTGTTGAGAGTGTCTTATCAGTGGAAAATTGCTTAATTAATATCTCTGTGAGTACACAGTATTCTCTTGTCAGACCATCTTGATGAATGGCTTTATCAGCAGTTAATGGGGTATGAAACACCCACGGAGTGCTATCACTTTTTCAATTAGGTGTTGATGAAGAGTAATATGGCTTCATCAAGGGAATGTCTGTTAGTGTTGGCTTTTGTTAGAAGTTCGATTTGGGAGTTTTGAGTAAACTTAGTAAAATTGGAGTTTTTATGACCTTGAAGCTCTGAAATAAGCATATTGCAGTGTCTGTAGGAACATACATAGACTGTGGTGCATCAGTGAAATGTGCTGTCTGTTGGACATGTAAAATCGGGGATGGAATTCTGGAGGCTTGTTAGTTTTAGGGCCCTGAGGAACTCTCGTGCCTAGGAGATCTAGTGCTCTCTGTCAGTGCCCAGCCTTGGACTTTCTGCAGCATCCACTGACGCTGTCCATCACTCCTTTCTCCATCTCTTTTGCCTGAGCTCATGTGGCTGCTTTTTCCCGGTTCTCCAAATGATTTCTTTCAGTGGTCTGTCTTGCTTTTGGTTCATCTCCTAAGTGTGGGCAAGGCCTGGTCTTATCATTTTGCTTTTCCTGAACCCAGTCCCTTGGTGATTCCATCTACTCCCCTGGTTTCACTTATTGTCTTTATGAGGATAATGTCTAAAACTTTCCGTTGGTTTGTCTGTTCTTCTTTTTGCTGAATTTGTATAATAAGAGCTAGTACTTCTATAATACTTTAAAGCTTGCAAAGTACTTATTAATATGTTATGTCATTTTATTCTTTTGGTAGTCCTGGAAGGTAGGTGCTATTGTACACTCCATTTTATGGATGAGGAAACTGAGGCAGACAGATGTTAAATGATTTTTGTCTAGCTAGTGTCTGAGGTTGGATTTGAACTCAGGAAGGACTTCTTGACTCCAGACATGCATTCTTATACCATCCACTTACCCTGTGTATCTCCATCTAGCCTCTACCTCTGCTCTCTCTGTCTGTCTGTCTCCCTTTGTCTCTTTCTCTCCCCACTTTCTGTCTGTCTCTGTCTCTCTTTCCCTCCCACCCCTCATCTCTGTTTGTCTCTGTCTCTCCTTCCCCCTCCCTGTCTTTGTTTGTCTCCCTCTGTCTCTCTTTCCCTCCCCCCCATCTCTGTCTCTGTCTCTGTCTCCCTCTGTCCCTGTCTCTCTTTCCCTCCCACCCCCCATCTCTGTCTCTGTCTGTCTCTCTGTCTCTCTCTTTCCTTTCCCCCCTCTCTGTCTCTGTCTCTCTTCCCCCTCTCTCTCCCTTTCTCTCTTCTTTTTTAAAATATCTTCACCTAGATGTCCTGTGGTACTCCAAGCTCAAAGTGGCCAAATTTGAACCCATCATCTCCCCCACTAAAAAAAAAAAAACAATGTTCCCCCTTCTTTTGTATTTTCCTATTCCTGATAGTGGTGGCATTCTATTCCCACTGACCAAGAGTTGAAACTTAGGAGATTTTTCCCAGATCCAATCATTTGCCACATCCTATAAATTCTACTCCCACTTTGTCTGGCCATTTCCCATCATACTGTTTCAAACTGTCATTACCTTTGGGCGGGACTACTGTAAGATTTTCCTAATTGATTTCCCTGTCTCCCCATCTCTTATTTGGCCAATTGCATAGCTTCTAAAATCACTTTCCTAAAGGTCAGATCTGCTAAAAAATGAATTGATTGATAGGGTCCCTTGTAGCTGTCTGTGATTCTGGTTGGTCCTTAGTCTTGCACTAATGTTTTCTCAGTCTCCTTCTGCATGTCAAATGTGGAATTCGGTCCTTTCACATCTGTTAAAAAAATATTTTCTTCCTTTAACTCCAAAGTCATCACTTTTCCTGATGGCGGAAGGTACACCTAAGGCCATAAAATCTTTCATGATCCCCCGAGCTTAGTGATTTCTCCCTCTTTGAATTTCCTTATAAGTTGTCAAGATCTCTTCGCTTTTGTCAAGTTGTATCCTGAGAATTAGTTATTTGTGATTTTTCAGTGTTCTTACTACTTAACTGAAATTCATAAGTGCTAATTGTGGAAAAGGATGGAAAGACTTAAATGTCCTGACTACTTGGGATGTTTATGCTATTGAGGACACATGCTCAAAGACTTAATGATATTGTGAGTACACACACACACACACACCCTTTCCAATTTTTATAAAAGTAGACCTTAACTGTATCTGTGAAATTGAAAATTTGAGTTCTACAAACTAGCAGAGACTCTGAGGTTTGGAGGTGTTGATGGGGAATGGAGGGAGAAGATAGAGAAAAAATTAAGTGAAGGAAAAATCATAAAAACCAAAGTCACATCTCCTTCTCTGAAGTCCTACTTCTTCCTCAGGATTCTCAGGTACAAAGACCTGACATCTATAAGTAATACTCATGAGAAAGAGAGCATGAATGGTCTGTGGACTGTTTACATGGGAGCTGATTTTTGAAAAAAGACCTTTTTCTACAAAAGTTTTATACTCGAAGTCAGGTACAAATAGAGCCTTCATCTAAGTGTTCTCTGGAAGTGCCGGAGATGTGTGAACACTCCCATTCTCTTATATTGGTAATTTACCTGAATTTTGATCCCATTTCTACCTGGTTCTTCCCATCCTTCTCCCTACACAAAAGAACTCATGCTATTTAAGGATGGGGTTGGTGTTTGCCCTTCCCTTCTCAAGGACCAGGACATCAGGGAGGTGATGCCGTGACAAGAAAGGGAATTGGATTGAATCGGAGTGGGGGGCAAGGTCACCTGCCTCCCTTTCCCCTCCAGGGCCATCTGGGTCCAGTGGCCTGATTGATGGGGAGAATGAGCTCAAATATATTTTGTATTTGTCACCTCCATCAGAGTGCCTGTAGCCCTTCCATAGGAGGTGGAATTTTTGGCTACAAGCAGAAATCCAGTTGGATAATGGAAGTGAATTCTATTGTGAATTATTTGAGGACAGCTGGATTATCCAGTGCCCTATGAACTTCTCCTGTTATTGCCTTGATTGATCTGAGGACCTGGACAGGTTCTTTCTTCCAAGACAGTTTTGGGTAACTGCCAGAATGACGCAGGTTTTTCCCTAGGTCTGGAATGGAGAAAGAGACAGAGACAGAGAAAAAGAGAGAGGGAAAGAAAGAGAAAGAGAGACGGAGACAGAGACAGAGAGAGGGGGAGAGACAGAGACAGAGATAGAAAGGGGGTGTGTGTGTGTGTGTATGCTTTATTCCTACCAATCCTTTCAAAGTCCCAATGAAATGGCCGCCTCCTCCAGGAAGGCCTCCGTGATGCTTCCAGGTTGGCTCCCCCTTCAGACCTCACCTGTCCCTTGGGTTTGCCTAGCTCGGAAGTACTCCGAACGCAGTATTTATTGCCTCTCCCCCGGAAGCCTTTCCCCACCCCTCCCCACCTCGGTGCCCTAGGAGAGCCCGTTTTCCAGAAGCGGCGAGGGGACTGGTAGCAGCTGGTGGGAAGTGAGCCTGGGGCTCTGGGGGATTTTAAAAGGACTGTGGTGGCTGCTGCTGACACAATTAAGACCCGACCGTCGGCGGGGCTGGGTAATTGCTGGGTGGGGAGCCGAGGCTTGTTCCTGGCTGCCGTCTCCCCGGCCCCATGATTTCTCCTTTCGTTTGGAGGCTACTTTGAATTTGTAACTTGCTAAAGAGGGGACTCTGGGGATCCCCCTCACTGGGTGCTGCTTCCAGACAGGTCAGAACCTTCGGTTGCTCCCGCTCCCCACCGCTGGGGGGGGCGGGGCGGGGGAAAGAGCCTCCGTGCCCTGTGATTGGCTGTCAGCTGTGGCGCCAATTAACCTGTCAGGGGAACGGGGACGGCTGTGGGAGAGGGTAATTTACTCCTCCCCTCCCCCCACCAACAGAGACGTTCTCCTTTCCAGTTCCTGCTTGCCCCTAGGCCCCGTGCACATTTTATGCTAAAAGAGAAGAAAGATGCATGGAATCACAGCATCATGGGCTTTCAAGTGAGGGATCCCTTAGATCAGGACCCCGTGTGTCATGGATTTCACAGCTCACGATGGCTGCAGAAATTTAAATGCAGAAAATAAAATGCATAAGATTATAAACCAGTTACTGTCTGAAGTACATAATTTCCCCCCATCTAAGTTGGAAGATGCATTGAAATTTATCCCTGTATTCAAGAACCCCTACGTTATAAAATTCTAATAGTCCCTTTTTCTGAGGAAGTTTTTTCTCGCGGCCTGACCCTTTTCCAGGTTGCCTCAGGAAGTATTGGCTACCATGCCCCTGGAGCTCCTCTAGGTTGGGCTTGCTATAAAAGGGATTCTTGTTCAGAATGTGATCTCTAAAGTGGTGTAGCCTCACGGGATGAGCATTGAACCTTGCGTCGGGGAGATTCAGATCCACATCTTGGCTGCAGCCTCTGGTCCCCACATCAGGACATTTAACTGTCCATGCTTTTGCTTCCGTATTTGTGAAATGAGAACCGTTACCTGTTCTACCTACCTGACCTTAAAGAAGCACCAGGTACATCCATTCTGTTGTGTGATGTAAGAATTAAAAAAAAAAAAAACATTTGCTATAATTTATTATATTTTCTTCTACAATTCAAATATAGATAATTACAAAAATATATCATAATTTTACTTTGCAATAAAAAATATTGCATCCTGCTCTCTCTAGTGTATGTCAGTTGCTGCAGCTTGGTCCTTTGAGGTATTCTTAAATTCTGGACCTTCTGACAGGAGAAGTGAATGTTTTCATTACTTCAGTTCTGTGATCCTCTACTCCAGCCCTTTCATTTGACAAATTAGGAAACTGGGGCCTAAGTAAGTGGAGTGAGTTGCCTAACAGGTTAGGATTGGTCCTCCTCCTCTCAGGTAGATTGAAGTGTCAGGTAATGCTTAACTTTCAATGGAAGTTTCTTAATTACTAGGGTGAGTAAAAAATTGTGTTCTGTAGGAACAAAGAAAACTATACTGGATGGATCATGAGGAAATTAAACACGTTTGGTCATGTGCTTGTTTCATAAAGTATTCTTTTATACTTGAGCATAATACAAGAATGTCTTAAAACTTTTTTTCCCCCTATGGTTGAGATTTTTCACAAAGACAGATTGGTCACCCGTCAATTATGTGGAATTAGCAGGATTTAATTTGAGTCTACATCACTCTGAGTTCCCATTGCCATGAACCAAAATTTCTTATCCATTGGGGGAGGAATATAAGCTCTTTGAAGGTGGAGAATTGATTCCCTCCCCCCACTTTTGTCATGGTATCCCTGGCATCTAGATTAGTGCCTTGTACATTGTAAGTACTTAATTATCTCACATTTCTACAGTATTATAGGATCAGAGACTTTAAGAGGGACTTTAAGAGACTTAAAGGTCATCTGGTTCAGTATCCTTATTTTAAATAATATTTTATTTTCCCCAGTTACATATTAAAACAATTTTAAACATTTTTTTTAAAAATTTAAGTTCCAAATTCTATATTCTGCTTCTCTTCCCTACCAGTCAGTATTTTAAAGGTAAAGGAACTAAAGTCCAGAGATATTAGGTGACTTGTCCAATCATACAGATAAATAAGTGCCAGACTCAGGATTTGAATCCTCATGCTTGGACTCCAAGGCTAATGCTATTTCTCCTATACCATACTGGATCACTTCTTTTTATTTATTTATTTTTAAAGCAGCAAGGGGGTAGGAAATTAAAGCCCCTTTAAAAAGAGGCTTTTAGCTCCATGATTTACCTAAATTATGTTTGTAACTTTCTACATTAGCTATATTTTCCTTTTTATTCCCTTGGCTTAAAGAACAGTTCATTAGGATTAGAGCAGTTCAGCAATCTCTCCAGTTTTACATTCTGCCCTTCCTTTAAAAGGTTGATGGACAAAGGGACCATGTCTTATTTAATCTTTGCGTCTTACCCAGGGCTGGCCTGGGAATGAGGAGGATCTGACCTTAAAGCATTGTATGATCATGGGCAAATTACCTGACCAATTTCCCATTCAACTCTCTTAAGTTAGGAGGAAGACGTTGATGTTCTAGATAGCTAGAAGAGTTTAATAAACCAAAATTTCTTTTTTTTTAAGGTTTGCAAATCACTATTATTTTTTAATTAAAGCTTTTTATTGGCATAACATGTATGGGTAGTTCTTCAACATTGATCCTTAGAAAGCTTTCTGCTACAAATTTTCCCCCCTAGTCCCCTCCCCTCCCCTAGATGGCAGGAAGTCCACTACATGTTAATTATATTAAAATACTTGACAAGTCGAATATATGTATACATATTTCCAAACTTATCTTGCTGTGCAAGAACAATCATATCTACATGAACAAAAAATACCTGAGAAAGGAAACCCAATGCAAGCAAACATTGCTAGAATGAAAATGTTATGCTGTGGTCCATATCTCATATCCCTCTCTCTGGGTGTATATGGCCTTCTTTACTGAACAATTGGAACTTAAACCAAAATTTCTACTCCAATTAAATTACTGATCTGAACAAGTTGTCCTATGTACATACATGGGAGAGAAGAAAGACGTAAGTGACTTATCTGGCTCCCTGAAAGAGCTCTGGACTTGGAATCAGGAGATTCCAAAAGAACGGGGTAGTAGACCTTCAAACTCATGGCATCCTTGAATTTTAGAGGTGTATTACCTTTAATTTAAAAAAAATGCTAACATGAATTTCATAGGATCTGATCTTTAGAGGTAGAAGGGACCTTGGAAATCATATTAGTCCACTCTGTTTATTTTACAGATCTATCTATCTGTCTGCCAATCTCTGTCTCTAGATCTACCTAGATCTGTCTGTCTCCTCAAATCTATCTGTCTTTCTAAATCTGTATCTTGGTGAAGTCCCATTTCAATGAATGCTGAATGGCATTCCTTGATTTAGTTGTTTTAGCTATTGTGGATTTAGCAAATCTGAAATAAATCCCATGACTCTAGCTCATTTCTCATCTTTAGGAGTGTTGAATGTACTTTCCCTCTGAGATTGGCTTCCATTTATACCTGTGATGAAAAACTCAGGTAGAAATGGGGACACATATTCTATTGCTTTTTTTTTATTTAGTTCAAGTCACCTCCTTCTGTTTCAATTTCCACAACTGTAAAATGGGGATAATAGTACCTCCCCCAGACTTGTTGTGAGAAGCAAATGAGATAATATTTGTAAATCGCTTAGCACAGTACCTGGCATGTAGTAGGTGCTTAATAAATTTTTGTTTCCTTCCCTCTCCTTTTTCCCTCCCTCCTTCCCTCCTTTCTTGCCTCTTTCCTTCCTTCTTCCTTCTTTCCTTCCTTCCTTCCTTTTTCATTCTTTGTTTTCTGCTCCTTCCCTTCCTTTCTTCCCATTTCCTCCTCCCCTCCCTCCTTTCCTCTTTCCTTCCCTCTCTACCATCCTTCCTCCCTTCCTCCCTCCCTCCCTTCATCCCTCTTTTCTTTCTTTCTTCCTTTTTTCCTATCATCATTATAGATGAAAAGATAATACTGAAAGAACTTCGAGTTGTCCAGAATCATGCCTCTGGAAGCTACAGAGGTGGGATTCAAACCCAGGTGATTTGTTGACTTCAGGCCCACCGTCTTTCCTTGCATTGTGCTGTCCACAATGGCTTCTCCTCTCCTCTACTTGTTGATCCCCCATTTTTCAGAGCCCATCTCAGATGCTACTACAGCCACCCAGCTGCTGTGTTGCCCTTGATTACTCATGTTCTCTCTTTGCTGTGCTCCCACTATTATTTGACCTTCCCTCAGTACTTATGTTGTGGCTTGTATTAAAGTTGTCTGTGTTTTTGTTTTATCCTGTCAGACTAAGGAGGGCCTTTCTTCTTCCCCCTTTCTCCTTTTCTTCTTTTCCCTTTTTCCCCCCTTCCCCTTTCCTTGTCCCTTTTCTTAGTTCTCCTCTATCCTTCCCTCTCTCTCCTTTTCTCTTTTGTATTCTAGCAACTGACACAGTTGCTTAAGATTTTTAATTGTGTATTTAATGAATTAAGTCAAATCCACTGATTATCTTGAAAGAAAGGGAAATATTTCAAGTAGTGACATTAAAGAAATAATCTGAATAATTCAATTAAACAAGCATTTATTAAATACATGAGGTATCATGGGAAAAATTTTAAACAAAAAATAGAAATAAGAGCTATTCCTATCCTCAAGGACTTTACATTCTACTGGGGAATAAGTTAGTCTTCCTTCAATTACCATTTCAAACCATCTCTCCCTTTCCCCCCTTTCCCTAAGTGTTTAAAGATAAATAAAAATAAATAAAGGCTAAAAATTCGTTCTCTCCTGACAAAAGAGGATGGGGAACTAACAGGTCTGGGAGCTCCAAGAGTTACTAATATGGAAAAAAACTCATTTTAATTTATAAGGTTAAAAGTCAGAGATCTTTTTTTAAAAGTTACTTTGGCTGTGACTATTACAGATATCTAGTGAAAACCAAATTGCAGGCTCTGTAGGAGTCTTGGTTTATTTTTCTGTTACTTTGTTTTTAAATGTCCCTTGATTTAAGGAGAAAAAAAATCATGCTTCCCCTAATGAATGTTTACTAAACATAGGAAGGTGTGTGTAAGTTGGTTAATATTGGTTAATTATCTTTGTTATGACTCCTTAGAATGTAAATCACATCATGAGTCATTCTAGTCATCCTGTGGTTATAAGCCCATATTCAGTTGGTCATAGGTTGTACATGATTGTAGATAAAATAGTTCCACAGATAAAGCAGCAAAAATAGGATTGTAGACTTAGGAGTTGTCTCAATTCCTCATTTTACATATGACAGAACTAGGTCCAATTAGGTTAAGTGACTTCCTGAGGTTCAGGTAGATATTAAGTGCTAAAGGCAGGGTTTGAACTCAGGTTCTGTGATTGTAAATCCACTCTACTTTCCACTGTAACCCTATCACAGGACTGTCTCAGTTTCCTCATATGTAAAATATGAATAATCATACCTACACTGTCTGCCTTAGCTGATTGTGGTAAAACAAGCCCTCAGTAAAATTCAAAAGAATATGTTAATATGAGCTATTAGTAATTCAGCCTGATATTGCATTACTTTTTTTTTTTTTTTGGCAGCCATATCATCCTGTTGTTTTATGTTGAACTATATTTATATTCAAATAACATTCACAGATTTTTTTTTTTTTACGAATTGCTATCTAGATAAATTTTCCATTGTATACTTGTATAATTGATTCTTTTTTTTAATCTAAGTACAGGATTTTTCAGTTACTTCTATTAAATTTATTCTTATTAGATATATTCCATTTTTTTCTAGTCCATCTAATTCAGAGGTCTTTGGTGGCTCAGCAGATACACTGCTGGGCCTGAAGTTAGGAAGATTTATCTCTCTGAGTTAAAATCTGGCCTTAGGCACTAGTGATCCAGGACAAGTCACTTAATTCTATTTGCCAGTTTTCTCATCTGTAAAATGAGCTGGAGAAGGAAATGACAAACCATTCTATTTTATCTCTGCCAAGAAAACCCCAAATGGGATCATGCAAGGTTAGACATGACTGAAAACTGACTGAACAACAACAACCTTAAGTTCTCAATGAAAGTAATAAAAAAAAGCCATATTTCATTATCATTGGATTCTTCTGTATTTTACTTTTTTTTACATTGAAAACCATTGGGGAAAGGATATATAGGCTTCGCCAGTCTGCCAAGATGTTCCATGACTCAATAAAATGCTAAAAACCTCATATCCAGATGTTTTTGATCTTCATTTTTTCACCCTCAAATTAGCTTTATGTAATCAGTTTATTTGATGACCTCCTGCTGTATCTTCTTCCAAATTCCCAGTTTAAAACAAACAATTGCTAATAGGACAGAGCTTAAGAAAGAACTGTATCTACCTCAATTAAAGACCTTTCTGGGTGACAGCAATGAATTAATTAGCATTCTTTCAAAAGGTTATTGAACCAACTCTGAAATCACATTTCTTTGCTGAAATCATATCCCTGCTCACATGCCTCTATTGTGGTCTGTAAGGATATTGTGGCCAACTTTGCCAAATGCCCTTCTGAAATCCAGATGTCTTCTGTATATGTTATTTCCTGATTCACCAGTCTAGTAACTTTTTGGGTGAAAAAAGAGAAATTAGTTTAATCAATGACATGATTTTTATTTAGTGAACTTGCACTGGCTTGTAAAGATGACCTTGTTCTTTTTTCACTATTTACAAACCATCCATTTGGAAATATTTTTGTTCTTGCTTTCTGGAATCTCTTTTCTTTTTGAATATCAATGGTTCATTCAACCTAAAACATTGGCACATTCTCAGACTTCCAGTACATCTCTCTCATCTTTGAGATCCAGTCTTTTTCAGTCTTCCTTAATCGTGCTTTTCTTCTTATATTATTCCCAGTTTATCCTATGTGTAGCTTATTTGTTCATAGTTGCATATTGCCTTCCCCATTAAACTGAATTCTTTGAAAAATTCAGTCTTTATTCTTTTAGTTTGTCATCAGCGCTTACCACAGTGCTTGCACATAGTAGTCTCTTAAAAAATGCTTTTTGAAGTAACATTGTGTGATCAGATTTGATAGACTTAGTTCTTTTCAACAATACATTGATCTAAGACAATTCCAAAATATTTTTGATGGAAAATGGTATCCACATCCAGAGAAAGAACTATGGAGTTTGAATGCATACTATTTTCATTTTTTTTCTCTCTTGTGGTTTTTCCCTTTTGTTTTGATTCTTTTTTTGCAACATGACTAAAATAGAATTATGTTTAAAATGATTGTACATGGGTAACTTGAATCAGATTGTTTTCTGTTTGGAGGGAAGATGGAGGACAGATAGAGAAGATGAAAATGGTAATAAAAAATCTTATAAAAGTAAATGTTGAAAACGAAAATAAAATGCTTGTTGACTGAAAGTAGTTCAGTGGCACAGTAACAATTATCAAACATTTCTTAGAAGTCTACAATACTAGGCATTAGGGATAGAAATACAAAGAATTATATTCTAAAAGTTTGTAATGTAGGTATTTACATACATGTATGTACACATTATATGTAATATGGATATTTACACATATCTATGTGATGTAGGTTTTATACATATGTGTGTAACATAGGTATTTATACATATAGCTGTATAAAAGATAAATATAGGATATTTTAAGGGGAAAGCAAACTTGAATAGAGGTGTATGAGAATCATGAAAGTCTTCATGTAGATGAGATTTGAACTGAGACCTGATGGAAGTTAGAAATTTTAATAGGCAAGGATGAAGAGGAAGTACATTAAAGGCATTGGGGTAACCTGAGTAATGCACACAGGTAAAATATATATATATATATATATATATATATGAAGAACAGTAAAAAAAAATTGGTGTGGTTGGACCTTATTTGAAATACATGGAAGTAAGAAGAAAATAAATCAGAAAAGTTTAAATTACAATGATTTTTAAATATCAAAGAAGAAATCTATATTTGATCCTAGTAGTAGTAGGGAATCACTGGAACTTATTGAGAAAGGATGTGACCTAGATCTGTGTTTTAGGGAGCTCTGTGGAAGATGAAGGATTGAAAGAGAGGATTCTCAGTTGTGTATAATATGGGACACTAGGAATGTCTGTTTTAGTGCCCAGTTTCATTGAGGGGTGTTCCTGAACATTCAGAAGCCACAGGGGCTGCCCAGAACCACTTATGTTATCATTGATATACTTAGTGACATAATCAGTACCTTAAAAATGTTCTTGCCAGGGAATGGTTTCCTTAAATATGGTGTATACACAGTTATTTCTTGGAGAATGATGGATTTTTAAACAATAGAAGTTTTATCTCTGTTTTATTCTCATTTTGCAGGCAGAGACATTTGTTTGGGTTAACAACGGATCAGCTCATTCCAAAAGTGTTGCCAAGGCCAAGTATGAATTTTTATTTGGCAGACCAGAAGAGAAAGCCCCAGAAACTAGTAAGTATTCTTTCTTTTTTCTCACCTTGATGCTGATGATAGGATCTTTGACAAGTTCCTTTCATTCTTGTGTGTGCACCACTCACTCACCACTCACCACTCAAGGAGAATGGACTGGTAGGAGGGGCTGCAAAGAGCATTAAATGCCAGTAAACATTTTATATTAGATTATAGAGATAATAGGGAGTCCCTGGAGTTCATAAAGCAGGAGAGCGACAGTATCAATTCAACATATTAGAAAATCACTTTGGCAGCTGGATGGGATTGGAGACTTGAGGCAAGAATGATCAATTGCAAAGGTATTACAGTAGTCCTAAAGAGAAGTGATGAGGTCTCAACTAGGGTGATGACATTCCACTTTTAAAGAGTCCTAATTGTTAGGAAGTTTTGTATTTTTCCTCCCCTTATATCAAGTCGAATCTTCCTCTGTAGTTGTTCTTACTAAACAAGTTTAGCCAGGTAATAGTTATTAATTACCTACTATGTGCCAGGTACCCTACTAAGTGCTGGAGAAACAAAGAAAGTCAAAAGAAGTTTCCTGCTCTCAAAGAGTTTATAGTCTGAAAGAGGAGAAAACATGTGCAAATAAGCTGTATATAGGATAATTTGGAAATAATCAATAGAGAGAAGGCACTAGAAGGAAAGGGGGCCATGCAAGACTTCCTATTGGTGGTGGGATTTTAGCTGTGACTTGGAAGAAGCAAAGGAAGCCAGAAGGTGGAGATGGGGCATGAGGGATAGCCAGAGAAAATGTCCAGAGTCAGGATATGGAGTAACTTGTATGTGGAAGAGCAAGGAAGTCAGTGACACTGAGTCACACAGTATGTACGAACGTAAGAAGGCTGCTGGTGGTGGTGGTGGGGGAGGCAGATTATGAATCTCAGTTCTCCTTAGATTTCCATTATATTAAATGTTAAATTTATATTAAATAGACGTGAGTCTGTTAGCATCAATGGAAAATGAGAACCATTTACTCAGGATTCTTCCTGTCTTAACCTCAATATTCCAATTCAGAGAGAGCACACTTTGTAATGAATTCTTCAAAAATAACACACAAGCAAGACCCAAGTAAAATTCTTGCTAACTTTTTGGGAATTTGATGACTGTGCAGGGTGAGGATAACAGCTAATAGCATTACTGTGAGGCTCATAGTGACTTTATAACACAAAGACATTTCTTTTCCATAAGTCAGATGGTTAAATTCAGTCAGTTCCAGTTTTGTTACTTAATACTTTTGTGATTGTGGCAATCCTTCTACCCAGTGCTGAACCTCACTGTTCTCAGGTGTAAAAAATATGGGTCATGGCCTAGATAATTTCTGAGCCTTGTCTAGCTCTTAATTTGTGATCTATAGTTTTCAATGTTCCCCATATGCCCCCATCTTTTTCACTCCATTGATAAATAATGATTCCCTACTATATCCCTTTCACTTTCACTGGAGTGAGTGAAATTTTCTCTTTCTCAGAAAGAATGTCAAAAGTTTATATTCTTTCTTGTTAATAGAAAATCCCAGGCTCTTTCTTACTACTGTCAAACTAATATGCTTCTAGTAATTTTTTCCCCGTTAGGGAAGTTAGGTGATGCAGTGAATGTGCTGGGCTTGGAGTCAAGAAGACTTACCTTCATCAGTTCAGATATGATTTTTAACACTTACCACCTGGGAAAGTCACTTAACCTGTTTGCCTTAGTTTGCTCATCTATAAAATAAACTGAAGAAGGAAATGGCAAACTACTGCATGTCTTTGCCCAAAAAACCACAAATAGGAACATGAAAAGTTGGACGTGACTGAAAACCGATTGAACAAGAAGTTGTCCCTTCCTTAGTTGTTAAATAATATACCTTATCAAAACAAAATAACTTCTTAGGTTGTTGTTATCTGATTCAGTGAAAGAGCTAGTGGTATTCTTGTTTCTAGGGTGATATATTCCCCCTTCTAGATATCATTGATATATTTGCTCTCTAGGGGAAAAAAAGCATTTATTGAGCACTTACAGTATATAGGGCAACTTTAAAGGCTGTATAGAACAGGCTTGTCTTGCTTAAAAAAAGAACCAATTTTTAACAAGGTAGTATATGATGCACTTGAGTTGGGGCAGAGAGTGTTTGTGAATTTAAGATGTGTATTTTTAATGAAAAAAACATCAGATAGAAAATTAGGAGACCCAGCTTCTAGCCCCTCACTTTCTCACTAGTTGTGTGACCCTGAGCTAAAAAGTAAGATGGAGGAGTTGGACCATGTCATCCTTAAGGCTCATTCTAGCTATAATATTTTCTGACTCTAGAGCAGAGATTGCTCATTTTGCACTTATTGGATGTGTGATGATGATGAAGATGATGGCCAAACCATCACAGGTTGCCCATTTTCTTATCTTTAAGAGATGGGTAACTGTAGTACTTCCCTCTCATATGTTGTGAGACTGAAATGGGATAATTTGAGCATAAAATTAAATTGTGACATGATAGAAGGTACTCTGGGTTTAGAGTCTGTAGAGGCTTATTTTCAAATTCTGCTTTTTTCTGACCTTCATCTCCTATACTTACATTGCCAAGTTACAGTGAGCATCAAGTGATACAATATATGTAAAGTACTTTGTAAATCCTATTGTACTATGTAAAGTTTAATCCTTTCAGTTTTTAAAATTTGTATTTTGCAAACTTTAAAGTACTATTACTTAAAATATTAACTATTTTTATTTCGAAATATGTATAAACTATTAATACTTCCTTTTAGAGATAAGCAAATGGAGGTTCTGAGATGATAGGATTTGCCCAAGGAGATATAGCTAGTCTGTCAGAAAAATGGTCTTGAACGTGGGTCTTGTGATTCCAAGGTCAGGGTTCTTTGTATTATATTCTGCCTTGCTGAAGATACATTGGAGGAGTGAGTCTGGAGGCAGGTCAGCATCTTTCCCATTGGACATCATCTATCTGTTAGAAGGGATATTGGAGGAGGATTGGAGGCAGGGTATTTCTTGCACCTCTAAGGTCAGCATCCTTCCCACTGGACATCTTCCATCTCATAGAAAGGAGATTGGAGGAGTGAATCTGGAGGCAGGGTATTTCTAAGGTCAGCATCCTTCCCATTGGACATCTTCCATCTTTTAGAAGGTAGATTGGAGGAGTAAGTCTGGAGGCAGGGTATTTCTTATGTCTCTAAGGTCAGCATCCTTCCCATTGGACCTCTTCCATCTCATAGAAGGGAGATTGGAGGAGTGAGTCTGGAAGCAGGGTATTTCTAAGGTCAGCATCCTTCCAATTGGACATCTTCTGTTTTGTAGAAGACACGTTGGAGGAGTAAGTCTGGAGGCAGGGTATTTCTTGTGTCTCTAAGGTTAGCATCCTTCCCACTGGACATCTTCCATCTCTTAGAAGGTAGATTGGAGGAGTGAGTCTTCAGGGTATTTTTTGCACCTGTAAGGTCAGCATCCTTCCCATTGGACATCTTCTATCTCTTAGAAGGGATATTGGAGGAGGATTGGAGGCAGGGTATTTCTTGTCTCTAAGGTCAGCATCCTTCCCATTGGAATCTTCCATCTCTTCGAAGGGATATTGGAGGAGTGAGTCTGTAGGGTATTTCTTGCACCTCTAAGGTTAGCATCCTTCTCATTGGACATCTTCTGTATTGTTGAAGATAAATTGGAGGAGTGATTCTGGAGGCAGAGTATTTCTTGCACCTCTAAGGTCAGCATCCTTCCCATTGGACATCTTCCATCTCTTAGACAGGAGATTGGAGGAGTGAGTCTGCAGGGTATTTCTAAGGTCAGCATCCTTCCAATTAGAAATCTTCTTTCTGTTTTGTAGAAGATACATTGGAGGAGTGAGTCTAGAGGCAGGGTATTTCTTGTGTCTCTAAGGTCAGCATCCTTCCCATTGGACATCTTCCATCTCTTAGAAGGGAAATTGGAGGAAGATTGGAGGCAGGGTATTTCTTGATTGGGGAAATTGGAACAAAGGCTATAGAATGCCATTGCTGCTTGGAGGGGGAGCAGATGCAGATTTGGATCATCTCCTGGAAACAATCCTTTCCTTATTTTCACAGATTTATGAGAACATATACTTGCCCACTTATAAAAGCTCTCAGAGTTGCTTTATAGCATACCCATCTGTTAGTAAGAAGCTGCCAGAAATGAAGGAAGACACAGGGAATAGTGGTGGAGGGGAGAAGTTCCGTGTTGCTGCTGGAACTCCACTGACACACCTCTTCCCGCACCTGTCTTTAAAACCAACCAAACAAAAAGCTTTTAAAGACAGTGAGTAAATCCCTGCTTGCTGCTAGCCTGTCTCCAGAGCATGTGCAAGTTCTGTGCTGAGAGCTGCCTTGTTTCTCTAACTCCCACCCTCTTTCCTCAGAACCTTAAACTGCTTGAGTAAATAAATATCCAGCATGACAAGGCATGATTCTGGCCAGAGGCTTGCTGCTGTATTGGATTCAATGAAGATTCAAAACGGGGGCTTAGAAGCCAGAACCTCTCAGTAGCTTGGTGGTGTTGCTGTGCTGTTTTCTTTGACTTTCCTTGGATCTGGGACTAAGAACTAGGTCAGGAGTTTTTCCTCGAAGCAGAGAATCCCAGAGTTGGAAGGATCCTTAGAAAGGCCATTTGGTACCATGGGATGATGAATGCTTTGCTGAATTCCTGAGAGCCGCTCAGGCATCTCTTGCTTCCTGCTCAAAAATCTTTCCTAGTTACTGCGTAATTCAGTAGCTACCTTCCTGTTCTCTCCACAGGGTTTCCATGTGCTTACTCCCAGCATTTTCACTGTCTGTCTCTTGGACTTTTTGGTCTTCTTGCGATCCTCAGATCTCAGCTGCAGTTCAACCTTTCACAAGAAAGCCTTTCTTGGTCATCTTTTATCTTAGGGCCCACTCTTTTGATTATTTAACTCGTAGATAGCTTATTTTTGTGTCTACTCTATTAGATTTGCTTTTTTTTTTGTATTCCCATCACTTAGCCCTGCCAAGCACATAGTAGGCACTTAATAAATGCTTGTTGGTTTGACTTAAGAAGTGATTTCTTGTATTGACTGTATAATTGGCTCCTAGTCATTGTTCCTTGGTAGTTTTATTCTTGCTTTATGGTGGTCTTTATTCTTGTTTCCTGGAACCGCGTATTGCTTTATGGTGGTCTTTATTCTTGCTTCCTGGAACCGCATAGACTTGGGACTTTAGAAGGAGCTGAATATAGCTGCCATCTTGCTCTCTCTACCTCCATGTCTTTTTCTTCTCTGGTTAAGCATCCCTAGTTCATATGATCAATTCTTTTGCGATAGTTTGAGAATATTGTGCTGTGTGATGGCATACAACTAGAAGTAGCTCAGTAGTAGCTCCTTGTTCACACAGCATGGACTTTGGAAGCATTGCCTTGAGGTAGGTTAAAACCATACCCCAACTGTTATTGTGTGATCAAACCTCCTCTGCCAAACCCTGCCAGCTAGTGAGCATCTGCAGAATTTGCTCAGTGTATGTAAGCTGAAGCTTGCTGCCCTTGGGGTTCCTCACCCCCACTTCCTCATGTACAGACCAGACGTCTATATAACTGAATTATACAGAAATACACAGAAATGTGGATAGATCCATAATTCAGTTATACAGAATTAGAATTGCAATTACTGTAAGGGAAGAGAACTGGGCATTGGGTCAGGAAATTGGGGTTCTTCTGAGGATGGGGTTCTTGGAAATGTAGCCCAAGGAGATCATTCCTAAGGCTTCTCTAGACCTTACTGTTCCCTGCCTATTTTGGGGAACTGTGAAGACTCCATAGATTCCTGTGAGATCCTTAGTGCTATCATCAAACACCATAATACACAAATGATCAAAGGAAAAAAGAGGTTGTCTCTGAATATCTAGACTTGTGTTATTTACAGGTTATTTTTCAAAATGTTCAAGTTCAATTTAATAAGATCATAACGAAATCCTTTTGTTTCTATGTGTCTACTTATGGATATTTTTCAGTGTACTTATTGGGATTTTGTTTGTATTCTTTATATAATGCAAAACTTCTTAAGCTGTGGGTCACAATTTCATATGAGGTCATGTGACTGTGGTTGAAAAAATATGATTTATTATCAGTAAATGTTTGATTTGTATACCTATTTTATATATCTGTATATCCAGGGTTGTGTAAAAAATTCTCCGGCAAAAAAGGGTTATGAGTGGAACAAGTTTAAGAAACTCTAGTATAATACCAAGTATAGTCTTTTGCTTTTTCCATTTTGAAGCAATTCATATAACAAGCCTTTCATAATATTCTTCATCTTTGTCATTCAGTCCCTTCATTTTGCAGATGTAGCAACTCTTTAACATTCTTCCTGGTGCAGTAGAAACGGGATTTGGAGTTGGAGGGACCTCGGTTCAGTTCCCATTGTTTCCACATTTCCTATTTGTGTGACCTTAGTCAAACTTTTATTTTTATGGGCCTCGGTTTTTCAGGTTCCTTCCAGCATCCATGATTTTTGGGGCCACCCAGGCAGTTAGTATATGAGTACTACACATACAACAGGTGAGAGAACACTAGTGAAGATTGGAAAAGCCTCCATCTATGAGTTAGACTGTGAGTCTCCTGTTCCAAAGAGTATCTGGAAGGTGTGGAAGGTACCACTAACAGTGTGAGACAGAGATGAGTAAGCACCTGGAAGGTCACCTAAAAGTAAATACATCCACCTGTGCCAAAGTCCCATGTAATCTTTATGCCGTAACTCCTTCCCCTGCTTATCTCCTCCCCCTGGTTATAGTTTACAGGTGTCCGGAGTATGATTCTATTTAAAGCAGGTATTAAAAGGTGTCTTCAAGATCATTCTCTGTCAATTGACAATTTTGATTATATATATATATGCATATATATATATATATATGCACACATATATATATATAACTTTTTATCATGTCATGGACCCCTCTGGCAGTCAGTCTTTTAAGCATATAAACCCCTTCTCAGAATAATGTTTTTAAATGCTTAAAAAAAATAGGATTATAGGCAGCTATTTGGTGCAGTGGATAGAGCACCAGCCCTGAAGTCAGGAAGACCTGAGCTCAAATGTGGTCTCAGACACTTAACATTCCTTAGCTGTGTGACCCTGGGCAAGTCACTTAACCCCAGTTGCCTCAGCGAAATAAGGAGGGAGGGAAGAAAGGAAGAAAGAAAAAGAGAGAAAGGAGGGAAGGAAGGAAAGTGAGAAAGGAGGGAAGGAAGGCAAGTGAGAAAGGAGGGAAGGAAGGCAAGTGAGAAAGGAGGGAAAGAAGGAAAGAGAGAGAAAGAAAAAGTCCTGTTCTGTGAAATTCCAAGTAGTGTACTTCTCATTCTATAGAACTCTTGCTAGACTGGATGATATGCCCTCAGAATAAAGCAGCTGTGTGCTCTGATATTAAGTGGGGCGAGTTTACGAGGCTTTTTGTCCTTTTTTTTTTGATTTTTCTGTCTTGTCTGTCACTACTGAGCTACTGAGTCACTACTGTCGGGATACCAGGTTTTAGCAGGATGTCCCTATCTCCCTCCAAATTGTTATTTCCAGGATGCTGTGCTTTGGGAAAGCAAATGTCTGAGCTGGTTAGATTCCTGTCTAAAATAAGACAGTCAGGAGCACGGGCCTGAGGCTCTTAATGAGTAAAATTGCATGAGTTTAAGTGAATGGACTTGATAACAATCCTTGGAGCTATTCAGAGGCTCCTTCTTCCTCCCACTTGTGGTCTCTTGGATTCTGTGTAGGTAATTCAGGCCCAGATCAATGAACTTCAGATAAAGCTAGATATACCCCTCTGTCTGAGGTTTAATCTTCTGCATTTCCGAGGCATTGGGAGATGCTGTCCCTCTTGGTCTTTGTAGTAACCTTCTCCCAGGAGTAGGAAATGTAAGCCTGCTGGGATTGGGCCTGGTTTTACTTGGCTGGTCCATGATTTCATCCCTAACCACCTCTTGCTTAGGAGCTCAGGTTGGGAGATTTTGGTAGGCCCAGATTCCGTCTGGTTTCTGAGATTCATTAAGTTAGAGAAACTGCTTTCACCTGAGCCTGAATCTGGGAGCAATCAGACCCCAACCCAGATAAGAATTTTCTTAAGCACGGGCAGTCTCTGACTTGCTTGTTTCTCTCACATTGGAAGGCTTTTCAGCCTGCTTGCCAAGAATTCCCCTTCTATTCTGACTGCCTCTGGGGATTTCCTTCCCCTTTTCTCATCCCTTTCCTGATGAGGTGTTTTAACTGGGTTATTTTTTTATGGAAATCTTTCTAGCACTCCTTAATCAGGGTGTACTAAATTGTATTTGACAAATAAAAATTGTCAGGTGGAGTACTAAATATTTTGCTAGGCGATTGGGGAAGATAATAAAATTTAGAAAACCTTCCTTCATTGGTGGAACTTAACTAGGATGAGACACAAACACAAATAATCTACAATGCAGTGTACAATGTACAATATAGCAATAATAGACAATAATAAATGATAAGTGCATTTAAGAGATACAAATCAAAGGAGGTATATGAGATCCTAGGAGCAAAGTTATCACTGGCTAAAAGTGGTGAGAGAAGGCTTTATGGAGACATTTAAATTAGCTTTTATAGCTAGGGGTTACTGACTTTTTGTATCTTAGCTCCTTTTGATAATCTCTTGAAGATTATGGATCCTTTCTCAGAATAATGTTTTTAGGTGTATAAAATGCCTAGATTATGGACCCTTTCTCAGAATAATATTTTAAGTGCATAAAATACTTAGGATTACTAAGAAAAGTAATTATATTGACACACATCAATATAATTACTCAATAATAATAAGATTTTTGAGCAGAGACATGGCATAACCATGGGTTATGTAGGTATAAAATTTACTCTGGTCATAGACTGGAGGTTGGGAAAAGAGCAGAGGCAGAAGTACCTATTGGCAGGCTAGTAAGAGTCCAGGCAGGTTTTAATTATGCCATTTCTAAGTAAGGAAGCAGCAGGAATAGAGAGAAAGGCAATGAAATGTAATTTAACATTTTTGTGATGGTTATTATCATCATAAGCATGAGTTACTAATAATATGCTATAGATATAACTGTAGATGCAGATGCATGTATAGAGAGCTGGATTCAGTGGTAACTGTTTTCTTGAAAAAAATATCCTTGGGGCATCTTGCTTTTTGCTCATCTCCTTTTCACTGGGATGGAGTTGATATACTTAAGACCTCCTGGAACTCTCGAACTCGGTTGGCTGTCTTTCTACAGTATTAAGTATTCAATTCAAGGCTGAAGCAGTATTCTCCTAAGAAGTTTTCTTGCCCTCCAGGAAAAACAAAATCTTCTCTGCTGCAATCAGTCTTCTTTGATCTGTATTCAACATTCAGAATCAAAACTTGATCTCTGATTTCTTTATTAGTCAAAATCCCCTCGGGCTACCTGCCCTCAGCGGGCACCTGTCTCATTTGTATAATTGGATGCCTAGCACCATGCCCATTAATTTGAGCTGGATGTTTTGGGGTGGCCAGCTCTGAAGTCAGAAATAATTGCATCATCGGAAGATGGAATTCTGACACCTACTGGAGTTCACAAATTTCTCTAAGTGTTATTTATGGTTTTACCACAATTCTAGGCCAAGACTTAAACATTATAGAAGTCTTATATCTAATGAATGTGTTTCTACAATGGCATAATGTATTCCGAATCCTTCTCTAGTTTGTGGTTGCTTCTTATGACACCCTTATGAAATAATGGAACAAATATTATCCCTATTTAATAGATGAGGAAGTTGAGGAATGGGGTGGTGGAGTGATTTGTCCTGGGTTACAGAAGCATTAAATGGCAGAAGCCAGAACTGGATAACAGGTCTCTAATTTGATTTTATTGATCCTTTTACTATACCACCCTGCCTGTGACTGATACCTCACAGTGACTGATAACTCACACTTAATTATAGAAAGATTTGTGTTTTCATTAGCAGGGAAGTCTCTGTATAGTCCCTGACTTAGTAGATGGGTCTTATGTAGTTTCCTGAGGCCTACAGGGGTTATTTGCCCTGGTTGTAATGCTCAAAGAGTTTATAAATATCAGAGGTGGAATTTGAAATTGAGTCTTCTGGACTCCAGGCCATCCAGTCTATCACATTATATCATTCTGCCTCTAAACAATCACTTTGTTCTTGAAAATGTCTGTGTAAATCCATAGGTTCTCCTTCCTTCTCTCCACCTTCACTATTTCCATTGATTTCACTTAGGGAATTCCCTACTTTAAGAAACCCTGAGGCATTCCTTTTTGTAATTTGAAAAATGCTCTTCTAATGTTCCTAAATAGCCCTGATTTATGGCTGTAGGTTTTCTTAAAGTGGGGCGTGCTTAGATTTCATTCCCCACGCTGCTATTAATTTTTGATTTAGCCCAAAGCAAATCTTATTTCTTTTCTGAGCATAAGATAGATAGATCATTAATTAGAAAGAATTTCAAGAAGGATCCATGAGGAGCCTAGAAAAAGTTTCCATGTTGGACCCTGGGCTCCAGTGTCCCCAGCATCACTGGGGATTTCTAGCATTGTTGTTGACAAATATGAATGGAGGTACAGGTAGCAAAGGGGAGAATAGCCACAAAGCCTCCATCAGCTGAATGAGACAGGCTGTGAGCTGTGTACTGAAAGAGCAGAAATAGGAGAACAATTTATCCAGTAACAACACTACCAAGTTGACCATAAGAAGTATGGCCAACTCTGACTGTCCATGATTATCAAGACCTCATAATAAAGTATACTATTTACCTCTTGACAGGAGGGATTCTAGGTGAAGAATGGGACATATTATTTTTTGAACATGAGCAGTAAGGGAATTGTTGTGCTTGACTATTAATGTTAATTTCCAGGAGTTTGTTCTTCTTTTTCTAGGAGTGGGAGAAGGAAGAAATAGATTTGTGTTAATTAAAAAAAAATTTAAAAAAGAAAGAGCAAAATGGAGCTTTGTTTCACTCTTGCTGAGGCTCCTTGCATTGCCTTTCCTGTAAGAGGCTTCTGGGAGAACCATGTGGCAATTGCTGCTTCTTGCCTTCTCAGTTCTTTGAACTCCCTTTACTTTTAATATGCTGACACTCTCTGTTCTGGGACTCTGGGATTTCCTTCTGGTATCCCAAGGGAAGCAGTCCAGTCCCAGATTTAGATAATTCAAATGTTTTAATTCACTTTAGGTTGGCTTTGCTGCTTTGAAATCTGGACCATGATGGCATCTGGTCCTTATTTGTGCAGAATAAAATGGAAGAATTCCCCATATGGCAAAGTGGCAAGAGACTGATTATGAGAAGAAGCAACCGTATGGAATCTTCATTTTCTCCAACCATCTCTTCTTTATTTAAACAACAACAGCAAAGTCACTAACATTTGTATGGTACTTAATATGTGCCAGGTCCTCCTGACTCCAGGACCAGTACTCCTCTCATTATACCATCCATAAGATTTGGAGTAATAATGAGGAAAACAACATGGCAAGCCCTATTTCTCTTTAAGAAATCTTATTTAGGGAAGAAAATAAATCCCTATGATGTTATTATCCTATTGGATTTGAGCCATACTCATGAGTATGATCTTGCTTCCTGGTTGAATTTGGGGTGATTTAATAGCATTGTTATCTTGGGAAAAAAAGGCAAGGGAAGGGAATTTTATGCTGAAATTGTGAAAAGTCTTTGGAGGAAAGCCATTGTATAAATTGAATATAAGTAAAGTCAGATTAATTACATAGCATTTTGGATTAAATTTTTGAAAAGATCCACCTCTGTTTCCTTCTTTAAACTTCCACTGCCATCTAAGCCATTATCCATAAGAGCAGTTTTTCCACACTTGGTTTATTCCATTTTTCCTACGATTAACTCTTTCGTGCTATTAAATTGTGTGACTAAGTTTAGTGTGGAGTGAGGTAGCTTTGCCAGGCCTCCCTATCAAGTGTATGGAATTGAGGTCCTTTATATCTGAAAGGCTGATAGATTTTACAGTCCTGGGATATTTCCATGCAAAGCTGCCCAGGAAACTGGAATATCATGAACTGTTATTTATCTTATGGAGACAAAGTTTGGAGCTCCACTATGAAGAGAGGTGAATGATCTAGGTGATGAGCCTGTGTCCTGATTTTCAAGACTGTCCACTCCTTTTTTATGAGTGAACTTCCTCAATTGAGAGTGAATTGCATTATACAAGGAAGAATAAGAACTTTGGGCCTGGAGTTTGGGGTGGGGAGGATGCCACAGATAACATAACCATCGGCTCAAGAGGAGAATAATGTCACACAGCACATTACAGGGGAAATGTCCCTGGATTTAAAGTCATGTAATCTGACTGGGTTCAAAACAAGTTAGTTTTTATGACTTTGGGAAACCTGCCTCTCGGGGCTTTGGTTCCTCTTCTATAAAATAAATTGATTGGACTAGTTGACCCCTGAGATTCTTCCAAATCTAAATCTCTTCCTATGAGGTTTTTCACCCAGAAACAAACTTGCAAATTTTTTTTTGCTAGGATTATCTTGAGTGAAACTCATGATGAGGAGATAAGAAAAATTCATGTAAAACTAAAAATGGAAAGTATAATTGAAATAAAATTCAAACTGAAAAACCAAAGAATAAGGGAAAACATGGAAAATTTACTCCCAAGGCTCCTGTTTACCCATTGTTTTCTGAGAGTTCCTTTAAAAAAAAAAGTCTCATTTTAAAGCTCTTGCTAGAAAAGTAGAACAAATCTGATTTCCTTGTAAAATTCAGCTTAAGTGCCATCTCCTACATGATACCTTTCCTGATGATGTCAGTCATTAGGTCTTCCCCACCCTATATGATCTTGTATTTATCTTATTTGCCCATGAAAGTAAAGGCCCATTTTCTCAACTAACATTTTACTGGTGTTGGTAGCAAGACACAGAATCTCTCTCTGGATAAAAACCTAAAATTGGGTACCACATGGAAGGATGGTGCAGTGGTGGGTGCCTGCTTCGGCTATTCCATATCACCACTTGGGAATTCTGAAGAACACTAATAAAAGATGTCGTCAAGGAAAAATGGCATGGGGAAAACTGGTCTGATCAGAGGCAGAAGTGAAGGCTAGTGTGGAAGGACCGAGAGAGACCTCCAGAATGTTGGGCATCCTTCTTCTTCCTCCCTGCTTCCAATGAAATTTTGGAAAGACTTAGATAAGACAGAATGGGCAGGCAAATGCGTTACAATTTGCATTTTAGAGGGTTCTCCCAAATCCCTGAGATCACAGATGCATTTGAGTATTGGATGCTTATTTATCTTGGATGTATTTTGCTTACATTTATATTCCTTCATGGAATATCAGGGCCTCCAGGGGAAAACTTTTCCTTTCTTTTCCTCCCTTTTCTCCCCTGTGTCTTGGAGTATTTGGTTTAGTACTTTTGTGAATAAATGCTGGAGATGAGTGGAGAAGGGAGAAATGTTAGAAGGAAAAAGAAAGTGACTTTCTTTCTCTGGTTCTTCAGGCTCCTACTGCCCCAAAGCTTTTCCTTTTATCCAGACCAGACTTCTCAGTCCTGAATTTTCTTTTGCTTCTTGTCCCAGTTTTACTCCCTGAGGGCTTCTGATCTCAACTAGATATGTATTTTCTTAATTCAGGAGTTTATGGATGTCAAGAGAGAAGCTACTGAGTTCTAATTGATGGGGTGTGTTTTTCAGCTTGATTATTTTGGGTAACTGTTGTCAATCAATAAGCATTTGTTATGTGTCTGACAACTGTGTTAGGTGTTATATATGCAAAACCAATAAAAGAAGCAATTCCCACTCTCAAGGAGCTTCAACTCTAATGGAGGGAGACAATGAGTACATAAAGAAATATTTATACAGTGCAAAGTAATTACATATAATGTAGATGGGGAGGAAATGCACTAGCTGTAGTAGATCTCAGGAAAGGTTTTCTATTGCAGGTGGATCTTGATGGAAGATGCAAAAGTGAGAGTGGAACGCATTCTAGGCATGGGGAACAGTCTGGTGAAAGCCATAGAGATGGGACATGAGTATAATTAATAAATGAGAAGGCCAGTTTTGGCTTTATTGTAGAGTATGAGTATATATAACATGGCTCTAGTGGTAGGTTGGGGCCAAAATGTTGAAGAGTTTATAATTGATCCTAGAAGTAACAGAGAATCATTGGAATTGATTGAGCAGGGTATGATTTGGACAGATTTTTACTTAAGGAGATATTATTTGGCAGCCATGTGAAGGATGAACTGCCTTGGGGAGAGATTGAAGGCAAGGGGACCATTTAGGAAGCAATAATTTAAGAGAGGGTGGATGGGGATCTGAAATAAGGTAATACTTGTGTTAATAGAGACGGGGGGGGGTGGATGTGAGAGCAGCTGTAGAGATTAAAACAATAAATACTGCCATTTGATTAGATGCCCCTTAATCCTGTTTGCCTCAGTTTCCTCATCTGTAAAATGGGGATAATAATAAGGCCATTATTGCAAGAAGCAAGTGAGGTATTTGTAAAACCCTTAGCATGCTACCTAGCACATAGTTAGTGCTATGTAAAAGTTAGTTTTCATTATATATAGAGTGAAGCAGACTGATGCACTTAGGATAACATCAAGTTTATAAATGAAATACTTGAGAGTCGGGTCTTTAATAGAAGTAGAGAATTTTTTGAAGAGGCTAATTTTGGGGGGAAAGATGAGGTCTTAATGTCTCCAATGTTTAAAAAAATGTGCGTGTCTTTGGAATTAGCTTTATTATTATAGGACCTATACACCAAAGAAATCAAAGAAAAAAAGAATCTCTCTGTGCAAAAATATTTAGAGCAAATAGAATTTTTCTATTGGTGGGAGCCAAAAATGGGAAATAAAAGGATCATCTTCCTGTTGGGGAATGCCTAAACAGATTGTGGTATAAGAAATGATGAAATGGACAATTTCAGAGGCAACTGGAAAATTTCTGTGAATTGATGCAGAAAGAAATGAACAGAAGTAGAGTAGTTTATACAACGATAACATAGAGAATAACAGCTTTGAAAGGCGTTAGAACTCTAATCTCAGCATGATAAATCACAACTCTTAAAGAATTAAGATAAAACACAGAACTGGTGAATTTAAAATGGAGGAAAAAATATAGATTTTTGTATCTGGGCAATGCTGGAATTTATTCTACAGAACTTTTTTTCCCTTCTTTTAAAACATTTAGCAATTGGGAGTTAATGTTAGAGACAGATTAATTAAAAAAAGAAAAAAAAATCCAAAGGATATTCATACTACGATACACTACATTTATTTCAATATAAATTAATGCTGTGCAATAGTATCTCTCTAATTTAAAATTTGGGCAGTAAACCATACTAGCAAAAAGAATAGTGAAAGTACACTACATTGTCTTGCTATTCTAAATAAAATAAAATAAAATAAAAGGATTTCAGTCTATTCCTTAATGGGGTAAGACTGCTGCCCGGCTGCTATTGATACCTCTGTTATTGGGAATGAATGGATAGTGTTTCTCAAAAACCTGTTAGGTTCCCCGAATTAAAGGTGTGACCGTTTAGTTTTGAATCATCACATTGCTGAAACATATTGTGTATGATAAGATAAAATAAATAAAAAAGAAAGACGCAAGATAGTGAGTTCTGCTTTGAACTCGTCTAGTTTGGTATGTCGTTGTTACATTTGGTGATGCTCTTGCATCAGCAGAGCTGGGGCCAGACATGAGATTAAGGGAGGAGGAGAGAAGGCCTGGAGCCTCGAGGAACACCTGCGGTGATCAGGGCCTGTGAGGTAGGAATGCCAGTGGAGGTGATCGAAGGCCAGGGAATGTCCCAGAGGACAGAGGGCCGCAATATCCGGGCAGCCTGTAGGCCCAGACAGGTGAGAGCAGAGCAAGCATGGGGAGCGGGAGGGAGCAAGTGAAGGGCCAAGGGGGAGCCGGATTGTGAAGGGCTGAGAAGGTGAGCCAGAGGCAATCTGCCCAGAAGGGCCAAGCGGAGACCCCTGGAGGTCTATAAGAGTGGCGGAGGCTGGGACATGATGAAGGCAGGAGAGGAGATGGGGAGAGTGCAGGGAAGGAGGAGGGGATGGCATCCAGGGTGGGTGGCACTGGGAAGGGCAGTGTTTCATTGCTGGAGACTGGGAAAAGGGGAGAAGAGTGAGGGAACACTCATCTCCTGGGGGCCCAGCTTTCTCAGCACATTAAGAGGGGAGGTTTGCAAAGAAAAGAAGGGTCTGGGGTGAGTGTGATGGGGATTCCATCAGGGTAACATTGCCTTGCTTGGGAAGCGGAGTTAGCCCAGTGGAGAAGCCTTCTCTTTGTGCTTCCTCCCAGACCATCCTCACCCCTGGCTCCAGGGCTTCTTCAGGACTCAGTCCTGCCTTCGGCAAGAAGCCATTCCCAGACCCCCTTAACCTCAGTGCCTTCTCTCTGGGACAACTGTAGAGTTTCCTGTACCTAATGGGCATCTTCTTCTGTTAGATTGAGGCTCCTGGCCTTTTTTGCTTTGTTTTTGGCCTTTTGCTGTGTCTATTGCCCTTAGCACAATGCCTGGCACATAGTAGGTGCTTGTTAACAGTGGTCTCTGATAAAAAAGTGGGCAGAGAGCCGAAGAACTGATTATGAGGGGGTGGGGTGGTGGGTGTCCTGCGTGCTGGGCCCAGCTCCATTGAAGCCCAGGAGAGCAAGGAGAAAAGCAGGCCCTTTGTGGCTTCTCTCCCCTCCCTAGCACAGACACACTGTGCTCAGAAGGGCTGTGTACCAGAGGTAAGGGAGGAGTGGGAGAGACATCAGGCCCACCTCAAGCTGGAGCATTCTCCTGGGGCTTCAGAGAGAGCCTTTCTCTAGTTCTGTTAGGGATGTGTGTATGTGAGAGACAGAGAGGGAGAGACAGGGAGAGAGAGAGGGAGAGAAAGAGAGAGACAGAGAGAGACAGAGAGGGGGAGGAAGGGAGGCGGGAGACAGACAGAGACAGTGAGAGACAAAGAGGGAGAGTCAGAGAGACAGACATAGAGAGAGAGAGACAGAGACAGAGAGAGAGAGGGAGGGAAGGAGGAGAGAGAGACAGAGAGAGATAGAGACAGTGAGAGACAGAGAGGGAGAGTCAGAGAGACAGAGACAGAGAGAGAGCAGGTGTGTGGGTAGATTGGGTCCCTTCCTCCAGGTGCTTTGCCTCCCTGTGTTTGGGCTGACGTTTCTCCCCAAAGTCTGTTACCACTGATGATGCTGTTGGTCTGGGCAGGCATGTTGTGTGCTGCTAATAATCTCAGTCTGAGACAACTCCCACAATTAAGCCATGGCTGAGACATGATTTCAGACAATCATGGCACAGCCAACCAGGCTGCTGTACTAATTTTACAGATTTGTGTGCCTGATGCAGTTATTTTCAGTCTCTCTGTAGACCCCACAAACACACTCTCAAATTTGTAATTTTATGGATTTTCCTAAAGCAAGTGCTGTTTCTCCTAACATTACTGTTATCTGAAATGCAGAAAATTGGTTTTATAGATTGATTTTAAAAGCAGCCTTGCTCACCTTCCCAGGGCTGCTCTCCCTTGGACGTGAGGTTGTGGATTATTTAGCAAGATCACAAACTAGCCCAGAGGTTCTGTTGCATTTAATGTCCTGGCTTGGATTGCACAGCAGGCCCGGGAGCAAAGGCAGCCTCTCCTTGCAATTAGTGTCTTTGGACCAGTTTACATGACTGAAATCAGGGCGTTTTCTTCTGTCACTTTGTGCTAGATCACATCTCTACATCAGCTTGGAAAGCTGCTCCTGTTGTCTGAGGGGCACTCTTGGCCCTACCTCCACCAAGGCATCTGATGGATATTGGAACAAAAAAAAGGGTGACAAACATATACTGAAAAACTTGCTATTATTGGCTGTGGATAAACTGTATGAGTTTGTGTTCATCTCTGCCCTTCCTTTTTTTTATGTGATATTGTTCCTTTTTAGTCTTCTTAAAAAATATATATATAGTTTTTATTTTGTAGTACCATCATCTTGTCTGTAAACATTCCTCCTGCCTCTTCTAGTTATCCATTTTCTATAATCAATAAGAGAGGGAGAGAAAAAAGTAGATTAATAATATTAACCAACATGTCATTTTCCTGGCAGTGTATGTAGTGTACCTTCCCATAGTACCTTTGTAAAGGATGGGGGAGCTTCCCATTCCCTTCTGTTCTTTAAAGTATCATACAGGTCCTCCCCAATGTGGGGCTTCTTGTGCTGATAATTGAAGGGCTATTACAGCTCATTCTTTCCAGAATCCAGACTTCACAGTTACCTCAAGCCCTCGATCCAGTCTAAGGCTGACCAGCATCCAGATCATCCAGATGATACTCAAAAAACTTTTCTTTCCTTAGGTCTCCAATTATATTTTGTATATTCTGAATTATTAAGAAGTTTTCCTTGTATCAAGCCTAAGTTTGCTTTTTTACAGTTTCTTAGGATGATATAATCATAGACAGAGCTGGAAGGGCCCTAGAAGTAATCTGGATCCATCTTCCCATTTTACAGCTAAGGAAACTGAGGCTAGGGAGCTAATAAATGAAAAGTTTGCATTTGAATCTAGGTCCTCTGACTTCAAAACATTGCTCCCAATTTGGTCCTGGAATCAAACAACAGTCTTAGTGGGTTTCTGTGTCATAGCCCTTCAAATATCTGGAGAGAGTTAATTTTTTTCTTCCCCTCCTTCCTACCTCACTTTTTCTTCTTTCCTTCCTTCCTTCCTTCCTTCCTTCCTTCCTTCCTTCCTTCCTTCCTTCCTTCCTTCCTTCCTTCCTTCCTTCCTTCCTTTTTTCTTCCTTTCCTCCCTTCTTTCTACCCTTCTACCCTCTTTTTCTCTCTTCTTTCCTTCCTTTTTTCCTCTCTTCCTTCTTTCTTTCCACCCTCCCCCAATATAATTTTCTTTATATCACTCATCTAGTTGAAAGCATAGTTAAAACTTCTAGATCTTTTTACTTGAATCTTTGTCCAACCACACCTCCTTTAATTTATACTGGTGATTTTTCTTTAAGTCCAAATGTAGGACTTTCCATTTATCCTTTCAAAATTCGTCTTTTTAAATCTTGGCCCAAGTTCTAGCCCTATAAAAGAATTTGTCCTTTATTTGCCTCATAAAAAGAACTTTTCCCTTGCAAAGAGATTCATTGGAGAGCTTCTTGAAATAGGAGTTCCTTTAATGCTTTTTTCAGTATTTCATTTATTTACAATTTAGAGAAACTTGAAGCTAAATTTCATCTAGGTTTCTTCATCACTGAAATGAAGGGGGTTTGGCTCTCCAAGATTCTTTCTAGCATTAATTTCCTGTGAGCCTCTTAGGGACTAAAAGATCAATCAGAAAATAAGATGAATCATCTCTAAAATTAAAATTTCACCAATGGGAAAGGAGGATTTGATTTCCAAGACAGTTTGTGGATAACTTTTCAGGAATGCATCTGCTGTAGTAAGAGTGCTGTGGTCTGTCTACCCTGGAACTTTTAAGTAGTGACTTTCATACATAATTTTTGCATAAGTCTCTTCCAGTCAGCAAAGCATTTATTAAATACTTACTATGTGCTAAGCAGTACAACCATTACTGCCTCAGTATTCTGTAAATGCAGTTTATCTGAAAAGAAAGCCTGTGTTTGGACCCCACCCCACTGGGAAGCAGATATTGCCTAGCGAATAATACTGACACTGCATGCAGTTGTTGCTGTGAATTTGGATCCTGGAGATTGGGGGCTTCTTCTCCTTCTTTCTTTTTCTTTTTCCTCCCTCTTTTTTTTTTTTTTTTCTAATTTTCGTACTAGGAAAAGTATAAAGAAGGTGTGTGCTCGATACTGCAGGCAGATGATGAAATGTTAGCAGATGACAGAGATAAAGTGGGACCACTCAACTTGGATTTATTTCTTCCTTCATTGTCAATGAGAAAGATTCTCAAACTTGGAAAGGGTAGAACCAGCTTTGTTCTTAGGGAATCAAATCTCTGTTCCCCTCAGCAGAAGATTTAGCCACTTAAAAAAAAATGCTTTAGCTCTCTGATTTACAAGAATTGCAGCCTGGAGTTCCTGGTGGAAAACAAAACTTAACTTGCAATTCATAATAGATCCCTATCAGTCCATCCAGAAGTCTCTAGAGATTTATCTCCAGGCCCTGCCTTATTTTAAATTTTTATCAAACTGGAAACTTGAAAAGATAGTAGAAGGTGTGCTTATTGGATTTGTAGATAACACTGAGCTGGGAGAGATGGGTAATTTGTTGGATGACAGAATCGAGATTTGCTATCTTTTCAGAAACCCTCTGGAAGATCTAGATAGGGTAGAATTAACCAGGTGAAATTTTAGAGGAGATAAGTTGAAGGGTCTTGAATTTTGATAGAAACTCACACAAGTACAGGATGGGAGAGATCAGCAGGCTTAACAGACTACAAAACTCAGCATGAGCCAATTGTGTGTCTGACTTAGAGGCCAAAAAAAAAGGGGGGGCAATAATTGAGTTAAATGGAAGTATAGTATTCAGATCAAGGGAGGTAGATGAGTCATGGAATTTTGGAGCATTTATTCCACTCTTTTTTTCAAGAAAGTGCTTCCATTTGGAGTAGACTTTTCTACTAAAAGACATTTGGAAAGTAGTTATCATCTCCCTTACATGTAGAACTAGGTTCTGTTTCTAGTTATGCAATACTACCCTCTGGTGGAAAACAGACTGTAAAATTTTTAAAAGTGAAATTGTTGAATTGTCAAATTATATCCACTTTTACTCGTGAGGGTTCACTTGACTCAGATTAATTTTGGAGCTCTGGTTGCTTTTTGCTTCCTCCTCTTGGCTCCTCACCCCTTTGCCTGAAACAAACTCCACTATAACTTGTGACCTTACCATCATTTTTCTTAATGTTACCAAAGATTTAGAGGTAGAATTTTTTTTTAAGCAGATCAGAGAATTTTTCTGAATGCCAGGCCATGGCACAGGGGCATAGAAATAACTCAAGAAATTCTGTGTTATTTATTCTTACTTGTGAAAATGTTATGAAAAAACGATTTAAGATTTTTTTTTTCTAAATGAACATTAATACAAAGTCCAGCCTATTTACTGCACTTGGGACTCATGCTTTCATGAGAGCAGCTAGCTAGGTGGTTCAGTGGCCAGAGGGAGGCATAGTGAGCTCAGTTACCCCCTCAGATACTAGTTTTGTTATTTAAGCCATGTCTGCCTTAGTTTGCCCATCTGTAAAATCAGGATTACAATACTACTTACCTGCTCTGGTTTGGGGGAGATTAAAATGAGATGATATTTGTAAAGCACTTTGTAAACCTTAAATGCTAGCTGTAAGGTATGAATGCCAATTGTGTTGAGACTAGTGGCTGGAACAGAACTGGGAAAATTACAAAGATTAATTTTCATTTGTCTTTATACCACTTAGCTTTTCTCTAATATTTCTTTACCTCTCTCCTCCCAGAAAGCCATTCTTTATATCAAAGAATTTTTTTAATGTATACTTTCTTAAACTTTTAGTCCTCTTTTGAACTTGTTCCTTCATGTAATAATGTTCAATGGTATATATTGTTTCCTCTATCATTTTCAATTTAGACTTATTTTTTTATTTTGTAGACATTCGTTGGCAAAATATTATGTCACTCCTCTGCTTAGAAAGCAACCCAAAATTGGTCACTCTGTGTCTCTATTAAAGCCATGAGAGTGGACAAGATCATTGAATTCTCTTCCTTTAATTTTAATTTTTAATTTAATTTTTAATTTTAATTCTTTCCTTTAATCTTCACTTTAAAGTAGTAAATTTAGAGATCATTTACTCTAATCTGTGCCTGAAAAGGAATCTCCTTTACATCAGTGTTCCTGGTTGAATATCTCTAGTGATGGAGAGCATACTACCACTGGAGGTAATTTATTTCACTTTTGGACAGCTCTAATACTTTAACATCTTTTTCTTATATGAAGTGGAAATGTCCCTCTCTAATTTTCACGTCTTACTCAGAGTTTTATACCTTGGTGTAGAGCCAAGGAAAACAAGACCTGTAAATAGCAGCTATTCAGAGACTTTAAGTGAGTGCTATCTCCTGTCCCCAGTCACTTACCCCCAAGTTTTATTTTTTCTTGAATTAACATCAGTAATCCCTGAGGTTGTATTCCTATAGTCTTTCATTACATTCCTTAATTCTCTTGGTCTACTGCCTTAAGAATTTTCAGTTGGTCACTGTGATTAACAAAGATTGAAGGCTAGCTTATACCTTGTTTAAAAAAAACAAACAAACAAACAAAATAAAAATGATTGTTGTACAATTGTGTTCAATTCTTCATCACCGTATTTGGGGTTTTCTTGACAAAGATCGTGGTTTGCCATTTCCTTCTACAGCTCATTTTACAAATGAGGAAATTGAGGCATACACAGAGAGAAATGATTTGTCCACACAGGTAGTAAGTGTCTGAGGCCAGATTTGAACTCGGGAAGCTGAATCTCTTGACTCTGGGCTCAGTACACTGCTATCCCCCAAATAATGATAGATACATATGCATATATATACATATATGGTATGTATATATATATATATATATATATATGTTTCTTTAAGATTTGTATAGACCTTTATATGATTTCAATTGGTCCTCACAGTAAACCCATTTTAGAGATAAGAAAATAGTCAAAGGTTAACTTGCCTAGAATTGGTCATAAAGATAATGATGTCGATATGGAGTCTTTTAAACTACAGGACTAGTGCTCTATCTAGTGTTCTGTGTGTGCTTTGAAAATTTTTTAGAGCCTGTTTCCACGGGTATTCCCTCTAGCCTCAGTCTACATTGTATTTCTCATCAGTTCCCTTTATTAAAAATTGTCCATGTGCCTATAAGTGGAGACAGAGTTTCTAAGCTGGGCAGCTTCTGCCATCTACCTTGCAGTCTCTCAGTGGAAGAAAACACGTGTCTTTATATAGGTATAAACAAAATATAAAATGTGCCTGCAAGGCGATTGTAGGAAGAAATCAGGGAAGGACTTATATCTAGGGTAGTGCTTGAGTGGAGTCTTGCAGGAGACAAAGTTGGGATTACTTGTCAATTTCCTGTTTCTGGTCAGTTCTCAGTTCATTATTTGCAGAGCATAGATGGCTGAAATAACCACGAATGATGAAGCCTTTTTTTGGTTTAGCTTACCAGCACAGCGTTCTTCCCCAGCTTCTCTTTGGTGACTCATCACTTGTATATTCTCAGGGGAGAGGAGGAACTCTTTCTAAAGTTCCTTAATTACATTATTTTAAATAGTACATTTAAGCATTAAAACTATACAGTGTATGTAATTCTTAGCAAGAATAAGAGAGGGAGTATTCTGTTGCAATCATCTTCCATCAGTGAATTGTACTCCAGTGTAACACAGTTCTCTGATTCATCATCTCTTAAGGTTTTATGTAATTCTGTTCATTATTAGTTTATGTATTACAGGTTTGTTTGTGTTTTTGTAGTAAAGAGAGAAAGTTTAGTATATCAAAAACAATATTTTTATAAGCCCCAAATACTATAATCTAGAAAAGCCTAAAAAAATAGTGATATCATTGTTGAGTATTATTCAAGTTACTCATTGTTATTCAATAGTATAAGTTGGTCTGGTAAACTGACTTAACATAGCAAATATAGAAATAGATTTTTTATTCATGTGCTCAGTGAATAGATTTTTTTAAAATGAGAGGTTCATACTTAGCCACCATTTTAGTATCCCTTTAACCCCTTTTTTATATTGATAAGAAACATTTTAAGCTTTCTAACATAGAAAGATTAAGACAATTCAAAAACTCTACCAATAAAGAATGCTTAAAATCACAAACAGCTCTTGTTCTTTGAGAAAATATATCTTTCTTAAATTTTACCATAAACTGGATCATAATGTATTTGGATGAATAAGCATGGCTGTTTGTTACATTTTTTGGAGAATTTTGAGAGATCTCAAAATTCTGAATTCTCTCACCCTGCAGGTGACAGTCATTTCAGTACCCAGTGGACAAACTGCTAATGACATTACAATCTGTGGAATACATTACTGCTTTGGAATTTGTGTTGCTAGGAAACAAATTGAACATACATTTATTTATCTTTAAACCTGGTACAAACACTCAGAATATTCTAGAATACAAATTCCATAGACTATTCATTGGAAGCCCCCTGAACAGGTATTCTTTTTATTTATGAAAGAGGTACATCCCTGTAAAATTGCCCATAGCAGGGGCTTGTAAGTCAGATCCTTATTTCCCATTGACATATACTTCAGTTATTTCCATAGAAGAATAAATAATTATTTTTCACAATAGGAGAATAAGCAGGATAATTAATAAATATAGGGATTTTCTTCAACCCTTTTTTCTTTTTTTTTTCTTCTTTTTTTAAACAATTTTGAATTCCAAATTCAATCTCCTCTCCCTTCTCCCATTGAGAAAGAAAGCAATTTGATAAAGGTTATGCATGAATCACATTACTGCTTCTGGATGACATTGCTAAGCAAGTTGTCGACATCCTGGTGTTGCTTTTGTGGCCTGGGGATGCATATATTTACTTATAGAGTTTATCACTGTGAAGCATAAGATAATTGACATTTCCATTATTTTAATGGTGAGTTTTATTTATCAAATTTATCCAACGTAGGGGATACTTTGAAGGGCATTGCAGGTAAATTCAATAAACAAGAAAATATTGACTAAGCTTGAGTTCCTAATAGTGACATAAAGAGATGAAATTGATTTCACCAATTTTTTATTAATTGTCTATTCTACACAACATATTTTAGTAGGTTGGCATGGAAAAATAAAATATGGTCCTCACTCTCAAAGTACCTTATAATCTAGCAGAGAAGACAAGATAAATATATGAAGCTACTACTATAATTTGTATTGTAAGGTTAAGTGGATAGGAGGGTGGTCCACATATGTGGAAAATGACTGTCAAAAAAAGATCAATCACTTCTGGCTGGGGAATCATTAAAGGCTCCAAAGAAGAGGTAGCCCTAGAGCTGGTGATAGCCCTAGGATCTCAGAATTGCAAAGGATTTTAGAGGTCTTTTAGTCTACCCTGTGTCTGATCAAGAATCCTTCCTAGAATATGGTTTTGAAGGGAAAGAAAGGATTTCAACAAAGTTGGTGGGGAAGGGAAACCATTATAAGCACAGAAGACAGTATATTTGGAAGATGAGAATAGGTAAATAGGAGGAAAGGACAATATTGTGAAAAGGCAATCAGTCTATTTGGCAAAAGCATAGTCTGTGTGAAGGTTTGAACAGAATTGAGCAGGGTCTTGAATGGCAGGCTAAGGAGTTAAATTTAATCTTATAAATAATCACTAAATTTTTTGGGTATGATAATGATTTAAGTAGATCTACACATTAGGATTATTTTGAAGGGTATGTTAGGGGAAGGAGAGACTGGAATCAGAGAGACTAGGGCAGAAGCATCACTGTGAGAAAGAAGATAATTGGTACTCCCCATGCTTTGTTTATCAAGTTTATCAATAATAAGGGATAAAAACATGAGCTAAAGATGGGAAAGTGGGAATGGAGAGGGAGAAGGCAGAGGCAAGAACCACTGTCAAAGAAGACTCAGTGGATTGGATGTGGAGCAGTTAGAGAGGGAAAAGAACCAAAATTTCTTCAAAGTTTGAAACTTTGAGTAGTGAGGCCATCAATTAAATTGATAAGTTGGGAGAATAAACAATTGTTTAAACAAGAGCAGATAAACTGAAATTTCACTTTGGACATGCCATATAGTAGAAGGAGTTTCTGTTTTGTTCTCTAGATGACCGAGAACCTGAAACATTTTATTCAGAGAGCAGAAAGAATAATATACTCGTTAGTCAGCTAGCATTTATAAAGTGCCTACTGTGTGCTGTAGCATTGTGCTACACACAGTCCTTGCCCACAAGAAGCCTGCAGTCTCACTGGGCAGACAGTATGGAAATAGTTCAAAATGCAGATGGCTGGTTCTGCACTGGGGGTAGAGGGAAGACTGGGAGAAGCTTCCTGCAGAAGGCTGAGACCTGAAGGAAGCTAAAGAAGCAGGAAGCAGAGATGAGGAGAGTATTTTAAGTGTGGGGACAGCTGACAAAAATCAAGTCTTGTAGGCCTAGATAGAATAAGAGAAATGTGTCAGCAGACAGGAGTTTATGCATTGCCATACTCAGCTAAGTATATGGAAGAAGACAATTAAGAAGGCTGGGAAGGTAGAAATGTACAAAAATGTTGGTAGCAGCTCTTTTGTGGTTGGCAAAGAATTGGAAAAGGAGTGGATGTCCATCAACTGGGGAATGGCTGAACAAGCTGTTGTACATGAAGGTAATAGAATGTGATTGTTCTATAAAAAATGCTGAACATGCTCATTGTTGAAAAGCCTGGAAAGACTTGCATGAACTGATGCTGAGGGAGACAAGCAGAACAGTAAAAGCAAGAATGTGCAATGATCAGTTATGAAAGATTTGCTGCTTCTCAGTGGTTCAGTGACCCAAAGCAATCCCAATAGACTTTGGACAGAAAATGTCATCTGCATCCAGAAAAAGAACTAAGGGAACTGAGGGAACTGAATGTAAATCAACACATGCTATGTTCCCTTCTTTTTTCCCGTTTTTTTCTGTCTCCCATGGTTTTTTCCTTTTGCTTTGATTTTTCTCTCCCAATATGATTCATAAAACAATGTGTATTAAAAATAAATTAAAAAGAAACCTGGAAAGGTAGAAAAGTATTAGGTTTTAAAGGGCTTTAAAAATCAAAAGAGATTTTTTTTATTTGGCCCTGGAGGTAAGAAGGAATAATAGAATATTAGGGTGGTGATGTGGGAAAATCATTTGGGCAGCTAAGTGAAGGCTGGATGGGAGTGTGAGGAGACTCGGCTAGTGGGGAGACCAAGCAGCAGCAGTGTGTGTGTGTGTGTGTGTGTGTGTGTGTGTGTGTGTGTGTGTGTG